>JAQQSU010005778.1:0-13706 GCA_028627135.1 Pseudochirops cupreus | reverse complement strand
ATAAAATATATACTTTTTTTGATATATCTTGTCATTTGCATTATAAAGAATCTTCCCCAAAGCCAAGGAGACTGAGTTCAAAAGAGATAAAATGCTGTGATAATATATGTTCTCAAAATATTATAATAATTCAAAAGTAGCTCCTTTTTTTAACCTTTGATAGCACCTATGACATGACTAAAATTCGAGATTGGAATCAGAAGGTCCTCTGTACTCTAGATCCAATAGCAACCGAACAAAAATATGAACACAAAGAAACACTAAACAAAAATCTAATCACTTCTCTACATATTAGCCCTTCAAATATCTCAAGATAGCCATCAGTCTTCCATGATGAACCATCACAAAGAACTTAAAGTTAAGTATATTTGTCTGTGTACACACCTATGCACATATTTTGCTTGAGATTTCCTTTCTTAGAAAACTTAAGAAGTAACTTTTATAAGGGCAAAGTGAATCCCCTTTCCTCTTCCCTTATTTCCTACTTTACTTTTCAATAAAATAATAAGATTTTTCTAAACTTGTCTACTTCCCATGCGTGCCAAATGGGTGAAGAGAAAATTAATCCCCAAACCCATTAACTTTTTGAACACCAGCAATACGACTCACCATATGCTTTGCAATATTTTCAATCTACTCTTTTGGGCATTTGGTCTAATGTTACTGAACAGATGGGTGGGGAAGTGCCATACAAACTTCTGGTGAGTGGACAGATTGAGAAGGAATTAAAGACCATAGGTCAAGGTTGTTTCAATACAAGTTAATGCATTTACTTTCCTATGTAGATGTTTACTGGCCAGCTTAAAAGTAAATATAACATTGTCATATACTATATCCCAGCATCTTGCATACTGCTTTGAATGCAGTAAGAAATACACACATACACATACACATTTATTCACATATACACACAGATGTATACACACACACAACTCCTATTATGAATCAAAATCACCAAATGCTTATTTACTTTTGGACAATTTGGGATAGAATAAAAACTAAATAGCTATGCAATGCTCTCAGGAAGTAGTTGAAGATTTTCTCAGGTAATAATACGTTCTTGAACCCCTCCCTGTACTCTAAACACTCTTTGGCAAGAATTACTTATTTGCTTATGATGAGAATGTTTCTTATGGTCTCAGTATAAACTCAAATCATTTGTTGCCTGATAATATGCTAATACTGAGAATCATCAATGGAAAAATGAATATTTTAATAACTAAATAAGGTCAAATATTTAATTGAAAAATACTTATTATCTTATGTACAGTGTGCCATGATATGCACTGATAATAAAAAGATATAGAAAAAGAATTAAGAGAAACTAGTCAGAGATGTATTGATGGAGATACGGCAGATAAAATTCACCTGTCTTTTCAGCTTTCTCTAACCAGGCACTTTGTTGCTACTTTTATAGAAAAAAAGGGACATTATTGGTGCGGTGGGGAAGGTGTCAGAAAAGCTTTCTGTCTATAATATTATTCAACTCCATTTTCTTTTTTTATTTGTTTGTTTGAGGAATGAGAGCCCTCATCATATGGGAATGATAAGGTATAAGAACTAAAATGGTTTCTGGACATAAATTAATTAACACTTGAACCTAGAGGAATATAGTAGATGCCAAGATTTTTACACAAGAGTTCAGTTCTTAGAAAAGTAAAATAGAATTCTGAGAAGAGTTTAAAAAAAGCTAACTTGATATTTGTTAGCTTGTTTTATCTTCTGGCATAATTTTATCTAAATGTTTCTTTCTCTGCTACCTTAGACAGTGAAGAAAACTGAAGAGATTTTCATAGACTTTTTGCTGATCAGGAGAATTATGGAAAATTTAAGCCCTCCTTTATACGTTAAAGGTTAGCTAATCCTGACATTATCCAATAGTTAGAGGATAGAATAGCAGTCAGCCCCAAAAAGAACACCTTGGCTAAGGATCATGGTAAAGTTATAGAAGGAGGACAAAAAAGCATGCTGAAGTAGTTGTAGTCCTCACTTCACAGCACTCTTACTGTATATAGGACGAGATTTCAAATGACCTTGGGGAAAGATGAAGAACTGGAAACCAGATGGAGAAGAGGGAGACATCCAGCAGGAAGCAGCTGTGAGATCAATGGATATGGGCATTAAGGACTGTTGTAACACAAACAGCTCTTGAGAAAGAGCAGGAGCAGGAGCAGCATAAAGCATTGTAAGGATACACCAACATATGTTTATAGGGCCAGAGGCGAAAGTTGCCCTTTCCTATGTATACTTTGACCACATATATTTCCTCATTGTGCTTGCCTTATAAATGATTCCTATGTAGATAATTCTGGTCACACAATGTGTCTATGTCTGTAGTGAATGAGTTTTAGGGGTTTCATTGGGGAAGGTAACTACCCTCTTGTTATTTTGTTATATTACTATTATCTTTGAATTAAATGTGATATTTAACTGGATAATGAAAGTAAACATTGCTAAGGGCTTGGGAGCTATGATTTATAGTGCATTCTAACTGACAAAGTACATTGAAACTGTGATAACTGGCAAAAGGACCACAAATAAAAGAGGAAGGTGCAGTAACTAGAAGGAAAATATGAAATAGGTAATGTGTAAGTAAATACAAGATAATTTGAGGAACAAAAACTTCTCAAACTAAGGAGATTAGGAAAGGCTTTTTGTAGAAAGATGCATTAGATTTGATCTTTGTGGGAAACAATTTTAAGAAGTCAAGGTGAGGAGGTAATGTATTCTAGGATGTGGGACAACCTACCAGGGGTGGGGAACCTGTGGCCTCAATGTCCTATTGGTCCTCAAATGCAGCCCTTTGACTGAATCCAAACTTCACAGAACAAATCTTTTTATTTAGGGGATAATTATAAACATAATATTATGTATAATAAAAATTTAATAAAAATAATGACAGATTAATAAAGGAATGCTTAGTACACTTAATACAGGCTACATGTGATCTTGAGAACTCAGGTTCCCCATCCCTGATTATACAAAAATATGGAGGCAGAAGCTGGAATTCATAGTTTAAGAAATAGCAAGTATAGCAGGATAGGACTTTATTATATTCAGTTATTAAAATAGGCAAATATGTAAATCTGCACATGCTCATATTGGTCAATCTAGTTTTGATCATTTCCAGGGTTGTCACTGTAATACATTCTTTTGGCATTTTCTGTCATACCCCTAATATTGAATGCATAAAAATTAAGACTTTGATATTGATTTATACTTCTTTTTTAATGTTTTAAATATTTCTATTTTTTATTCTTTTAAATAGTATATAATTTTACCCAAAATTAAATATAAGGAAATTTTTAGCATTTATTTTTATAAGATTTTGAGTTCCAAATTTTTTCCCTCCCTCCCTCCTTTCTCTGCTTCTGAAAATAGGAGCCATTGTGATACAGTGTTTACATGTATTATCTTATAAAACATATTTCCATATTTATTGCAGTTGCGGAAGAAGAAACAGATAAAAAGGAAATAAAACCATAAGAAACAATTAAGTGAAGAAGCTATGCATCAGTCTGTATTCAGAGTCCATCAGTTCTTTATCTGAATGTTGATAGCATTTTCCATCATGAATCCTTTATATTTGTCTTGGATCACTGTGTTGCTGAGAAGAGATAAGTCATTCTTAGTTGATTATCACATAATGTTGCTGATACTGTGTATGGATAGGGTTGCTATAAATATTTTTACACAGGTCCTTTTTTTTCTTTTTTTTTTTTTAATATCTGTGGAACACAGATCCAGTAGTGGTATTGTTGGATCAAAGGGTATACACACTTCCGTTGCTATTTGGTCATGGTTTCAAACTGCTCTCCAGAATGGTTGCATCCGTTCATAGGTCCACCAACACTGCATTAGTGTCCTAATTTACCTACATTATTTGCAACATATATTATTTTCCTTTTTTGTATAATTAGCCAATCTGATTGGTGTGAGGTGGTATTAAAGATTTGTTTTGATTTGCATTTCTCTAATCAAAAGTGAATTTAGAGAACTGCATCATAAGCCTAGAGATAGTTTTGATTTCTTCATCTGAAAACTTCCTGTTCACATCCTTTGACAATTTATCAACTGGGGAATGACTTGTATTCCTATAACTTTGACTCAGTCTTCTATGCATAATTGAGAAATGAAGTATTTATTAGAGATACTTGCTGTAAAGATTGTTTCCCAACTTTTGGCTTTCCTTCTAATACTTGCTACATTGGTTTTGTTTGACAAAAGCTCTTTTTAAAAAATTTAATATTATCAAAATGATCTATTCTGTATTTTATAATGCTCTCCATCTATTGTTTGGTCATGAATTCTTTCCTTCCCCTTAGAGTTAATGGATAGACTATTCCTTGCTCCTCCATTTTGATTGCTTCATTGTCTATGGTATCTTTTTAATTGATGTGATTGCTTTCCTTATCTCTTTTAATTAATTCTATTTTTGCTTTTACTTTGTTTAAGAATTTTTTTTATTTAAAAAAAATATTTTATTTTATTTTTGGGAGGGGGAAAGGAAGGGCAATTGGGGTTAAATGACTTGCCCAAGGTTACATGGCTAGTGAGTGTTAAGTGTGTGAGGTCGTAGATGAACTCAGGTTCTCCTGACTCCAGGGCTGGTGCTCTATTCGCTGCACCTCTTAACTGCCTCTATTTTTAAAATTTTTTTAACTTCAGCTGAAGCATAATAGATTCTGCTCTTGCCCCTTTCCTTTACTCTCTGTGTGTGTCTCTGCTTCAAGAGTGTTTCTTGTAAGCAAAATATTATAGGATTCTGGTTTTTGATTCATTCTAATCTTCACTTCCTGGTTTAATGAGTTTTATGGGACAGTTTATTCTATTCACATTTCATAGCTGTGATTACTGTGTATTTCTTTCCATCCCATTCTTCCTCCTATTCAGTTTCGCTCTTCTCCCACCCTTCCTCTCCTCACCAGTGTTTTGCTTCTGTCTACCAACTCCTCTGACATGTGCTTCCCCCTTGCACCCCTATACTTAATTACCTCCACTCTTACTTCCCTGTCAGGTAACATAGATTTCTATATTCAATATGTGTGTATTATTCCATCTTTAAGCCAATACTGATGAAAGTAAGGTACAAGTTATACCCATCACCCTCCCATCCTCTCCTTTACTATGATAGATCTTTCTTGCCTCTTCATGTGGTATGATTTACTGTGTTCTACTTCTCCCTTGCTTCTAGACTCATTGTACTCCTCTTTCTCATCCCTTAAATTTTGTGTCATTCTCTCAAATTCACTTTATACCCATACCCTCTGTTAATGTATATTCCTTTTATCTGTACTGTTAGTGATACAATTTTTAAGAGATACAAGTATCATCTTCTCTTGTAAGAGATACAAGTATCATCATCTTTACCTCTGTTTAATCCCTTATATTTTCTTTTTTCCTTTTTACCTGTTTATACTTCCCATGGATATTGACATTAGAGGTGAGGTTTTGGTTTAATTCTGCTCTTCTCCTTATGAAGGATTAAAATTCTTCTATTTCATTGAATGGCCATTTTCCTCCTTGATATTTTATGCTTAATTTTGCTGGGTAGGTCATTATTGGTTATAGGCCTAATTTTTTGCCCTCTGGAGTATCACATCCCATGACTTCTGATCCTTTAAGGCTGTAGGTACCAAATTCTGATTGATCATGATTGTGACTCCTTGATATTTGAATTGTTTCTTTCTGGTCAATTGTAGTGATATATCCTTGACCTGATAATTCTGAAATTTGGCTATAATCTTTGTTGGAGTTTTTATTTTGGTATCTCTTTGCTGAGGTGATTAGTGGATTTTTTTGAATGCCTATTCTGCCCTCTGGTACCAGGACATCAGCACAGTTTACCCTGACAATTTCTTGAAAGATGTTTTCCAGGTCATCCTTTTGATTATGGCTTTCAGGTATTCCAGTGATTCTGATATTGTCTCTCCTGGATCTGTTTTCCAGGTCAACTGTTTTTACTATGAGGTATTTTGAATTTTCTCCCATTTGTTCATTCTTCTTTATTTGTTTGATTGATTTTTGATGTCCCATAGAATTTTTAGCTTCCACTTGCCCAAGTCTAACATTTAATGTGTTCTTTTCCTCAATTAGTTTCTGTATTTTCTTTTACATTTGCTCCATTGCACTCTTTAAGGAGTTGTTTTCTTTTCTTTAAATATATATATATATATATATATATATATATATATATATATATTTGTTTGTTTGTTTTTAGTTTTCAACATTCATTTTCACAAGATTTTGAGTTCCAAATTTTCTCCCCATCTCTCTGCTACACCTCATCACAAGATGGCAAGCAATACCCTTTCCCCCAGTCTATCTTCTCTTCTGTCTCCCCCACTATTCCCCCCTTACCCTGCTGCCCCTTACTTTCTTGTAGGGCAAGATGGATTTCTATACTGCATTGCCTGTATATCTTATTTCCTGGTTGCATATAAAGACAACTTTTTTTAACATCTGTTTTTAAAACTTTGAGTTCCAGATTCCCTCCATTCTTCCCTCCTCACCCACTCCCATTGAGAAGACAAGCAATTCAATATAGATTATATACATGTAGTATATATATATATATGTGTGTGTGTGTGTGTGTGTGTGTGTGTGTGTGTGTGTGTGTGTGTGTGTGTGTATATGTCTATATGCAAAAAATATTTCCATAGCAGTCATATTGTGAAAGACTAACTATATTTCCCTCCATCCTATCCCACTGCCCTTGGGAGTTGGGGCGGGGGGGGAGCAGAATAAATTAAATTTGAATTCTCCTCCTAGAGCAGAAGGGCACAGTCTCTGGCTTTTTGTGCTCTCTTGTGCTAGTGGCTACGGGTCTGGCTGCTTACCTGATGCTGAACTGATATTTCCCTGAAGTCCTTGTGTGATCCTTGTGTCTGGTGCTGTGCTGAGGGGGTGCGATGGGGGTTGGCTTGCACTGCTAGAGGCTTTAATGGTCTGGACACTTACCTGGTGCTGACCTGGTGTGTTGGTGGTAGTGTCTGGTGTGCGTTGAGGGTGGGAGGTGTTTCTGTATTTCCCCAGGTCTATGCTGAAGTACATGGTGATCTGGCCTTTGGAGGATGCTTGTTTGCGCAGAGCTCTAATGAGCACATGGAGATCTGGCTGTTGGAGGATATCTGTTTGCCCTTGCTGAAGCAAGTAGCAGTCTGGCTATTGGAGGATGTCTGTTTGTCCACAGCTACACTGAAGCATGGAATAGTTGTTAGAGCTGGAGTCTGCTGGTCCCCTGACTATGCTAAGACAAGTGGTGGGTCTTGGTTTTGGCATTTTTCTGCTCCACTACACTTAGGCTCAGAACCTCCTTATAGTTTTGTTAAAGTGGGGATTGCTGCCCTCTTACTGGGATATTTCCTATCCTGACCTGAGCTCCCCTTTCACCAGAGTTAGATGGACCTTTCTTGCTTCCAAATTTCTTTGGCTAAAAAATTGCTTCACCCCATGTTTTTGATGGTTCTGCTATTCAAGGATTTATTTGGGGAATCTACTTTCTGCTTGTTTAGAGGTGAGTATGGGAGAGTTACAGTAATTTCCTACTTATTCTACCATCTTGGCTCTTGGAAGTCTCAAACTGCCTCATGTTTCTGAATGAATGTTCATTAGGTCCTCCCTAAGCACAAATTAGAATTTATATTCATTTTTGATTTTTCCATCTGTCATCATGATGAAAGTTCAGATATACTGAATAATGCAATTAACAGTTTTCTCCAAATATTATGACCATGGATTTGTCTTCATAAAATGTATCCATTTGATCCTGGCATTTTTAATGCTATGGGATCCAATGTCTCATTTAGTGACCCATCTTTAGCTTAGCATCATGAACCATCCTGCTCTGTCACATGTCTTTCCATATGATGGATTCCATTACATCTTCTATATGCTCTGGGCCTATTTTAGAAATTTCTATCTGTTTCTGTCTTTCTCTGTCTCTCTGTGTCTGTCTCTGTATGCCTGTCTCTCTTTGTCCCTCTCTGTCTCTGTCTCTGTGTCTCTGTCTCTCTCTTGAGTATTAGGTGTTAGACAAAAAAAAAATGCTGCGTGTGGAAAAATGATTGGGATGTACATATTAATGGAAAAGATAACAATGGAATTCAGTGCAGAAACTGGAGTTATTTTTGTCATGACAAGAAGAGTTTCCATAAGAAAAGTATTTTTGAGAGAATTTTAGGACCAAAGAACATTGATGACTTCATGGAAATGAGAATTTTACAAGCCGAAGCTAAGTATGAATGAAATTGTGTATTATGTTTTTAAAACTTCTGAGTTTAGGATTAGACTATACTCTGAAAACAGGCATTTATATTTCCATAATTCTGTCTAGGACTCAGCATAAGAGAAGCAGCGGGATGAGGTACTGGGCTTTGTTCTACATTCTAGTGACTCCTCTTGTTACATCATAATGAACAACTCTGTCTCATATTTATTTTATCTTGTAGCTGAATTACAATTTTCTTAGCTCTTTGGGATCTTGGGAAGGTAAAAATGAGCATCATTTTTAGGATAAGAGATAAGAGTTCAGGGCTTGTATGCTAGTTTGTAACAGCCATCTATACATGTGGGCCCATTAAAAGGTTTTTAATATTGTCCTTATCCTGACACATTAGTTGTTGTTTTCTCCCCCCACAATTGTCTACTCTTAATATCTTGTAAACCAGAATTCTGATTGTAGATCTATGTGGATAGCATTGGGAAGAAAAACAATTCTCTATGATCTTTCTGGTAATTTCCCTGTGACAAAACATTGTATAAATATATTACAAATGAAATATATAATAAAAGAAATAATATTTCCATAAAAAACTAAAAATATACTTAATTATCCTGCAAACAGTATGGTACAGATAATGAAAGTCAGTGGAAAGTTCATAGGACAATACATTGAGAGTTATAAAGAGTCTTAGATAGAATATCATCTAATGTTCTTGTTTTATATGGGGGGAATGAGAATCAGAGATTTTAAATCACAAAATATTTCATTTATATATTAATTAATAGGAACAAAACCAGAGCACAAGAAAAGACCTAAGTGAATTATAATGAAACATAGAATACACACACACACACACACACACACACACATATGAATATGTGTCTGAATTTGATAATAGCTATTAGAGTCACCAATAATCTAAGGGAATGAATATTCTAAGTACTTGTAAAGCCAAGCACAAGGCACTTCCAGGTTCTAATTACAAGTATAGTAACTCCATTTATTCAATAACAAATCAAAGCAAAACATTCACAGAAAATCAAGATATAACATTCACAATGTTACAACTTATCACAGAAAATCAAAACACAGCATTCAGCATGTCACAACTCAAAAATTTATCACTAAAATGGCCACATAGTTTTCACCAAAGTGGTCACATGGTTTTAAACAAAGTATAATCATTTAGTACCTCAATTATTCAATCATCCCTAAGGAGGCTTGCCTCCTTAAAGAACACAAAGTACAAAAGTCAATGTCCTCCACCCATGGGGTGCAATTAAGTTACAACTTCAACAGTGACTGTTCAGTACCCTTTTTAAGGGTAGTGGAAAGTACAAAAGCTATAGTACTCCACCCCTGGGTAGTAGATTCATTTGGTCAGTCACAGTCTTAAGTCCTCAGTTCAATCACAAAGTACAAAAGTCAAAGTACTCTACTCTTGGGTAGTCTCAATTGGAGATTAGTTCCCAATCATAAACAAAGTACATTCATTTGGTCAGTCACAAAACACAAAGGCCATCCAATCATAGGTCACCATTAGGTTACAATATCATCACAGCATTCAATACCCAAGGAGAGGTCTTTTCTTCATCTTGACCAAAGGCAAGTTCTCAGCAGTTTCTGTTCCTGGGAAGACACAGCTTAACAAAGTCACAACATAGATACACATTGCCAGCATCCTAATCATTTGACTCTCTGCCTGTGAAATCAACCTAGGCCCAACAACAAGATCAGAGGAATTAGCACAAGTCATCAGCACAGTCCTGGGACCCCTGAAAACATCAACAAGACCCTCCTCTAGGATTTATGCAAACATACAATAAGAAAATCCTCTTTCAGGGCTTCTGAACCAACAGCAAGATCCCAGGACTTCTGCAACAACAGCAACATCTTATATCAGCAGACAAATCTGATAAAATAACATCAAATCAGACAGACCAAGTACTGGCACCACAGTCTTGCTTTCTCCAAGTTCAGTCCTCAGTTCTCATTTCTTGCTCTCCAGCAGTAGCAGCAGCATCCAGATGCTGGTTCCCAGAAGTTCTTCTGGCCTCTCTCTGCTTGGGCCTCTCTCTTTCCATGACACCAGCTCCTCCCAGTTCAGTCTCCTCTCGTCATGTCAATAAGCCCATCCCATTGTGGGGTTCAAATTCCATTACCATTATAGTACTCTAATAGAAAGGACACATGTCAGAAATTAGTACATTCATATAAAGATACAAACTAAGATTTTCCTTAAACTCTCTACTTGGAAAACATTGTCAAACCAAGTACTTTTGACAGTTAGGTTTCAAAAAAAATATATGAATCAGAAGGACAATATTAAACTATGACATTGTGTTTCATGCTTAAGTGTCTCATCATCTATCTTTTATCATATCTGAAAAAAGTTCATAGCAGTAAATTGTACTATATTACTATTGTTCTATCAAAGCTTACTTTATAAAAAGGGGGAGAAGGGGAGCAACTAGGTGGTGAAGTGAATAGAGCACTGGCCCTGAATTCAGGAGACCTGAGTTCAAATACAGCCTCAGATACTTGACACTTAACTATCTGTGTGACCTGGGGCAAGTCACTTAACCCTAATTGCCTTGCCTTCCTCCTTCCAAAAAAACAAAAAAAAAATAAGAAGATTTACTTTCTATAGCAAATGTTTTAAACAAAAGGTCATTAATTTTTTTTTTTAATGGCAGCTGTATGATCCACCTTCCAACTAGCATATAGGAAGTTCAATTTTGTTTTCTTCTTAGTTTTTTTTGTTTTTTTGCAATCTAATTCCATTTGTCTCATAATTTATTTTTGTCTTTTGCTATGGAAGACTCATGATTTTTCATGTTTATATGGAAATCTACCTTGTGATAAATTCCCATTGACATTCTACATTCACTCCCAGTGAATGTATAGAGGTTTTTCCCTGACAGTTCATAAAAGGCTGCCTGTGACTTTGAATTAAATTTACTTCTCATTTGTACATTATGTTACTATTGATATCTTAGGGAATAGCACTTAAGGGTGAATTACAATGCAGGGTAGCAGTTTTAGTCTCATAATTATTATCTACAGCTGTGTCAATCTGTTTCTATGCAGAGGCTGAATGTAAGTAAGTGATTCCTAATTCATCTTCAAGGTATTTACAGAGTGTGGAGTAAACTTTAAAGAACTTCAAAATTTCGCTATTGGGAAGGTTCTGTCTGATGGTAAAGAGAACAAAATGGTATGCTTACAAAATAAAAAACAATTATCAGCGGAGTAATCTGCATCACCCAGTTTTTTCCAAGTCCAGCAAATTCAAAATTTTGATTCATTTTATGAGGAAGATATTCTTAATTTACTTTGTCTTTCCAAAAAATATAGACTTTATTATTTTAGTTACAATATGTCCTTTGAAACAACAATTTTAATTTTTAAAAAGTTTTCTCTTTCACTTGGCAGTGATGATAAAAAGAACCAAAGATTATATCCATAATAGATCTGAGAATCAAAAGTCATCTCTGCTGGATGATTTTAAAAGCCTTCTCTCAGACTGCTTTGCCTCAAGCTCCTATAATTAATTCTCTAAATGACTTTCAAAGTAGTCTTTCTATTGTTCAAGAATCTAGTGTACATAAAACTGTCCTGCTCTAAATCTTGCCTTGTCTTCCCATTACCTATGAAAGGACTTGAAAAATTCTTAATCTAGTCTGGAAAATTTTATGTAGTTGGTTCCAGTATCAGAGATGAAATTCTTGTGACTTTGGGCAAAATGAACTTGGAAAATTGTAGGGATGTATATGTAGTATGGTTGAGGAAGAGTATGATTGCAAAACAAACACTAGGTGGGGCCTATTCTCCAGCACACAAAAGAATCTACACATCAAGCTATTTAATTGCCTAATTATGTATTTGGGGGCTGGAGGAAGAGAAAGAATGAGCATTTATTAAGTACCTGCCATGTACCTGACAACGCTCTAAGTGATTTACAAATATTGCCTTGTTTGGTCCTCACAACTGGGTGAGATGAGCCATTGTTATTCCTATGTGTAAGATAGGCTCAAGTTATGTGATTTGCCCAGGGTCACACAGGTAGTGTCTGAGGCTGGATTTGAACTCATGTCCTCTTGACTACAGGCCCATCATTCTGACCACTGTGCCACTTAGGTTTGTTTTTTTGTTTTTTGTTTTTCACTTAGGGGATGTTATCTTCCCCACTAACAAAGTTTCATATAAAATCTTTACCTAACAATTTGCTTATCTTACCAGGCAGGGTAGTCTATGCTTTTCAGCATCATGAGATAGTGGTCAGAATGATGTGGAGTTAGTAAACCTGAAGTTCAAATTCTGAATCAGACAGTTATAGGAGATATTATCTTGGCCAAGTCAATTAATTGCTCTTAGCCTTACTCTCCTCAAATGCAAATTAATGGGATTAGGTGCACTAATCTCTAAGATTCCTTCCAATTCTAAATCTATTATCCTATTAGCCTTTTCTCCCCATTTGGCCCAACCCCCTGATCAGTTGAATTTGAAGGTAGACTTGCAAATATGATTTAGGGGCAGAGTGAGGAAGGTGACCTGGCCTTGTACAAGGCAGCAAGTCAAGGGATGATTCATTATGTGGTATAGAAAGTGACCCTTTCCTGAATATCAGTACAGTGAGATAGTGTTTAATTTCCCCCAACTCACTTATAGATATAAGTGGCTCTCACCTAAGTTTGAAACTGTTGAATGGGTCCTGATGCCCCATTTAATTCAGGTTCAAAAGTGGAATGAAACGAAGCACTCAAGTAATTGGACAGCTGACAAAAGAAGTTGCTCTGGTCCTAATATAGCAAGGATATGTAACAAGGACACAGTAGCACTTAGCTTTGGTAGCCTGACTTGTCTTCATATGGAAAACCATCCTCAGTTCCACAGGTCAGGATAAGGTGATTTGTGAGGTCTTCAGATATTCACTGAGCTGTAGACTTACAGACTCTAGAGTGGAACTACTGTAGCCTTTAGGTGATGGGGAAGCCATCTTCAACATAGCCAGAGACTACCAGGCAACTGGAAATTTGTCTGCTTCCCTAGCCAATTAAGTACTCCCTTGGTCACATTTTCCTAACATATATTGTGGCTGGAGATCCCTTTTAGATATTGGTTCCATGACGTTAGTCTCACTTTACATTAATCCTTTTCATGCAATCAATACTTCTCATTACTTCCCAATCTCATTCTGCTCCTCCCAACCTTAGTTTATTTATTTTATCATTGCAAAATCCTTCCCCTATCTCTACCTATTGCAGCCTTCCTAATCCAAGTGCTTCCTCATATCTAATAGTTCCCTCATTATCTAAGCTAGAAGTAAAAATTTGAATTTATTAAACCAACTTTCCCCCTCTCTTATTTATGTAATAATTTTTCAAATTTCGTTTTATTTACTTGTGCCTTTTTTATTCACCTATAATAAAGTTGTAGAGGATATTTTTCCTCCTTATAATTCCACTCTCTAGCATGATGC
>JAQQSU010005777.1:0-13706 GCA_028627135.1 Pseudochirops cupreus | reverse complement strand
TTGTCTAAATTAAATTTTAATTGGTTTTGTAGAGTCCTATAAGTAAATCATCCTATCATCCACAAAAGTGATAACTTTGTTTCCTCTTTGACTATACTTATTCACTCAGTTTTACTTTCTTGCCTTAATGCTATATCTAGTATTTTTTTTTCTTTCTTTCTTTTTTTGCAAGGGGAAGGCAGGGCAATTAGGGTTAAGTGACTTTCCCAAGGTCAGACAGCTAGTAAGTATTGTGTCTGAGGCCACATTTGAACTCAGGTCCTCCTGACTCCAGGGCCTATTCTCTGCATCACCTAGCTGCCCCTAGCATTTCTATAAACAGTAGTGGTAATAATACATATACTTGCTTTGCCCTTGTTTCTGACTGATCAAGGCTTCTAACTTTTTATCCATTAAAATATAATGTTTTCTCTTAGTTTTAAATAGATATCATTTACTATTATTTTAAGAAAAAAAAATCCACTTATTCCTGTATTTTATGGTGCTTTTAACAGAAATGGGCATTGAATTTAAAAAAATTTCATCAGCTATTGATACCGTTATATGGCTTTTTATTATTCATGGTATCAATCTGATTTTTCTATTTATGGACTTCCACGTATTGAATCAGTCCTGCATTCCTAATGTAGATCCATAATATGGAACTGATAGGTATAAGTTCCCTCTAAATCATTTTTGTGCTGTCCTTATCATTGTGAAGGTCTTTCTTCTTCACATAGAAAACAGAAAGAATTAATACTTCATAAGCTCTACGCTTCTCTCTGTCAATTATCACTGGTCCATCCACCCCCAACAAAGGTCCTATCGCTTCTGTGATCCTCCTTCCCCCTACAATAGCCCCCCTCTAATTCTTTTTTGTCCCTAGTTTCCTCATCAGTCTCAGCTCATTTTAAGCTTTAGCATTCCTAATGCTACTTTTATTTATTTATTGACATTTATTTATTCTGTTATCCGGGCTTGTTTCCATTTTCTGTACATTTCCTTTTAAAAATTTGAATTCATGAATTCCCTATGTATCCATATTGGAATCATAGAATGTTGCTACTAGAAAACTATCCTTACATGTAATTGGGAAAAGATACTATTGTGGAAAACAATTTTTAAAAAATTATGTTACTACTTGAAGGATCCCTAGAGATCACCTACTCCCTTGATGTCAAAATCAGGTAGCAACAGATTCCTGTAGGACACACATTGACTTAGAAACCCACATTCAGTAGTATCTATGCTTTATTGATTTTTATTTTTTATTTAAACATTTCCCAATTTTAATCTGGTTTCCCTGCTCAGAGTTTTGTGGGCAGCAGAGGCCAAGTCTGATGCCTTTCTTCTAGTCCAACCTTCTCATAGAATGAGGACCTTGAGGCCCAGAGAGTGGACAAAGTGTTGGATTTGGGATCAGGAAGAGATGCATTTAAGTCTCAGTCCTAAGACATGTATCATCTGGGCTTCAGTTTCCTCACCAATAAAATAGGCATCAATAATCGATCAATTAATAAAAATGTGTTAAGCACCTACTATGTGCTAGGTACTGTGCTAAGTGCTAAATGGAAAAGGGATGATACTCAGGATGGTACCTCCTTCCGCAGAGGTGTAATGAGTCTCAGTTGAGATAATATATGTAAAGTGCTTTGAAAACTGTGCAAATGAAAGGAGGAGGAAGAGAGGGAAGAGGAGGAGAAAGACTGGACTTGTGAATTCATTGATATTGGACATTGCCAAAGAAGACAACAATCTCTATCAATACAGGTTGCACCTTCTCTGCAATTTATAGCCTTAGAGAACTGCCTAGCTAACAAAGAGATTAATTGACTTGCCCAGGGCCATACAGCTGGTATGTGTCAGAGGCAAGACTTGAACCCAGGTCTTCTGGCTCGGAGACTGACTCTCTATCCACTGTCACCTTGTTGTTTATTACCATTATTATTATTATTTCTATTATAATTATGTGACTTGTTCATGGACACCTGGGTAATTAGGGGGGAAGCTTCAGAACACCTGGATAGGGAGGAGATTCCTCCAGTGTCCTAACTGCTAATTCAGTGTTCTTTCTGCTAAATATACAACATTGGCCAAGTCACCCCCTTCATCATGGAGATTCTGCCAGCAGGAAAAAGAATCAAACATCATTTTTTGCTATTCACATCATGGCATAATTTCTTCCTTGCCGTGGATAAGTAGATGAGTGACCATTTCCAAGACTTCTCTAGCTAAGCCAAGGATCATAGGATTTAAAGTTGGAAGGAGCCCTAGGGATCATTTGGACCAGCTCCTTTAAGGTTACAGATGATGGAACTGAGGCCTACCCAAGACTGTATAGGCAGCAAACATCAGGGCTGGAATTTGAAAAAAAACAACAACCCAGACCCTTAGACTATAAATTCAGCAATCTTTGGGCTTTTAAAACTGTCATATTGTATATTTTGCTAGATAAAAGACCCTGCTGGCCATCATTACCTTCCACAGGGAACGAAGAAGAAAGCTCATTCACATTAATGGGGAAAACTGCTTTGCTTTTGATGAGGTGCTAAGAAAGGATAGCTAAGCCAGGCATTAGAAGCGTGCCTGCCCTCTTCATGAAATGCAAAAATCAAATTTAACAGACATGTGTGATTGCGACTTCATCAAGAGATGAATATGTGTGGGTTAAAGACCTTACTTCAGTAGGCAGATTCTAAAAATAAGCAGATAATGGGTTGCATTTGAGGAGAAGTAAAGTAAGCTGATTTCTTTAAGGACTAGCACCAACATTCTCCATTCTCTTTTCCCCTTCTCTTGTAACAAAAACACACGAGTCCTCAAGACAAACATTATAGGAACCTCCATGTTATTTTCTAGGAGCCAGAGAATTAAAAGAAAAATAGCCTCATAGATAGGCCATTGTTGGTCTGGTGAAGAGATTGAGACCTGGAAAATATGTGTTACCTTAGTACCCAGGAATAGGAAAACAAATCTGGGGTTTTTAGAGAAGCCATGGGTTAAAACTGGGAGGAAACTCTTGCAAAAGCAGGGATTTAGGGGATTTGTTTGTGTGGAATAGTGGAATGTGTTGGATTTGGAATCAGAAAATTTAGATTCAGACCCTACCTTTTGGTATCTTTGTGACCTTGGAAATGTCACCTTTCTGGACCTAGGATCCTCATCTGTTAAATGAGCTGGGTGACCTTTAAAGCCCCATCTATACTCTACATCTGTGGTTCTATGTTTCTGGGCAAAGATGCCCAGGAAAAGGAGAAGAAATTCATTTGTTCTTTTCTGTACCATCTAATAGCTCTCCTGCCTAGGGACTTGGACCTCGGGCTGCTGTTCTCTTCCTTCTGGGTTTTAGCAATAGCTCCTAAAAAAATGGGGCCACTCTTAGCACCATACCTCAGGAATGGAATTTCACTCTTTTGGTGGGTGTTAGTAGATCAGTGCTCACAATCATCATGGGTCCTGGGTAAATGACCGTAAACTAGAAAGAGAGCTGGGAGATGTTAATAAGTCCATCGGACCCTCCTGGTTGCTGGTGAGGGTGAAAGCTGTAAAGGCAAGCACGTAACCTCCTCATGTGGGAGACAGAGGTTAAAACACCCCAAATCAAAAATGACTTCCTACTATATTGGAGAGTAAAAAAGGAAGCCATAAACCAAAGAAAAAGGAAACTTCTTGTGGGCAGGGAAGAGGGGCAAAAAGAAAGATAAGATTAGGGAAGTTTAATGATAAGAGGAGGCTTTTCTTCTGTGTTTTATATGGATTTTAAAGGAGTGTAAGGATTTAAGTCAAGGATTTAAGAAGAGCATATCTATATGTATCAGACTGAATATTCTACTTTATTAGTGGTTCTAAAATATGTTATACTTAAAGATTTAGTGTTTAATTAATAGTTACTTAAGTGTTTACTGTTTAAAGCAATTATACTTATTATAACATCCATTTTATAAGTTGATTCCCAGCCTCTGTATCACCGGATGACCACATATAGAGTTGTATACACATACCTACATACATATATACATATATGTGTATATACATATATAGTTATATGGTGGATTCAGTCCTTGAGAAATCCAATTCCCGTTTTAATAACTGCGCTTGCTGTGTGTATGTGTATCATTGTGCTTACTGTGTAAGTACATATATATGTAACATACATATGTACACACACAGTAAGAACAAAGAAATCTACTCTATTGCACTCTAGATTGGGGGTATATGCATATATAAATGCTATAGATATGACGTGCTTTGCAAACTTTAAAGAACTATGTAAAAAACTATAATTATATACTAGTGAGGTTGAAAATTAATAGTGAGCCTTCCATTTATAACCCTGTAGCAATAGTAGGCCAGAGTTTAGCTTTGTGCACTAATTAGTCAATCAACCAATTAACTAGCATTTATTTTTTTCTTTTAAATTTATCTACTTTTAGTTTACAACATTCAGTTCCACAAGTTTTTGAGTTCCAAATCTTCTCCCTCTCTCTCTCCTCCTGCCTCCCCCGCAAGGTGGCATGTAATCCAATATAGGCTCTATATATACCTTCACATTAAGCATTAGTCAAGCTGTAAACAAGAATTACAACCAATGGAATAAACAATGAGAAAGAAGAAAAAAACAAAACAAAAGAGACAGAGTGAGTAGCTGGCTTCAATCTGCCTTCAGACTCTATTATTCTTTCTCTGGATGGGGATATCCCTTTCCATCATGAGTCTTTTGGAGTTGTCATACACCCTTGCATTCCTGAGAGGAGCCCAGTCTATCAAAGTTAGTCATCACAGATACAATGTGTCTGTAATTGTGCACAATGCTCCCCTGGTTCTGCTCCCCTCACTCAGTATCAGTTTATATTTTTTATTTTTTTTATTTTTTGGAGGGGGGAAGGCAGGGCAATTGGGGCTAAGTGACTTGCCCAAGGTCACATGACTAGTAAGTGTTAAGTATCTGAGGCTGAATTTGAACTCAGGTCCTCCTGACTCCAAGGCCAGTGCTCTATTCACTGCGCCACCTAGCTGCCCCCTCAGTATCAGTTTATATAGCATAATAGTATTACATTCATATACTACAACTTGTTTAACCATTTCCCAATTGAAGGGCATCCCCTTGATTTCCAATTCTTTGCCACCATGAAAAGAGCTGCTATAAATATTTTTGTATATATGGGTCCTTATCCCACTTGTATGATCTCTTTGGGATACAGCCCTAGAATCGGTATTGTGGGGTCAAAGGTATGCACGTTTTTATAGCCATTTGGGCATAGTTCCAAATTGCTCTCCAGTATGGTTGGATCAGTTCACAGCTCCACCAACAATGCATTAGTGTTCCAATTTTCCCACATCTTCTCCAACATTTATAATTTTCCTTTAACTAGCATTTACTACATTCCAGACACTGTACACTGAAGTATATTTTCCCTGAGATCTCCCCTAACAACCAGGTAGAACATATTGGCATTGGGGCTTATGTGACCTTTGTACCCTAAAGTCAAGTCATATCACCAAACATTTATTGAGTATTTACTATGTCAGGCATTGTGCTAAGCACTAGAAAGACAAAGAAAGACCAGAACAGTCCTTGCTCTCAAAAAGCTCATATTATAACAGAGAGATGACATACAAACAGTTGTTCACATATAAAATATACACTGACCAGGTAGAAAATAATCTCATAAGGAAGCCACTGGTGTTGAAGGGGACTGGGAAAGACTTCTTATAGAAGGTGAGATTTAAACTGAGACTTGAAGGAAGCAAGAAAAGTCAAGAGGCAGAAATGAAGAGGGAAAGTATTCCAGGTATGGAGGTGAAAAGGCAGAGATTTGGAAGAGGGAATGTCCCATGTGATGAACAGCACAGCCATTGTCAGTGGATCATAGAATACAGATAAGGGAGTAAAATGACAGAAGACTGGAAACATAGAAAGGGGCCAGGTTATAAAGAATTTTAAAAGCCAAACAGTTTTGCATTTGATTCTGGGGATAATAGAGAACCACTGGAATTTGTTGACCAAGGAGGTGCCATGGTCAGAGGGATTCTTTAGGAAGATCACCATGGTGGCTGGATGGAGAACAGACTGAAGTGGGTAGAGACTTGTGTCAGGGAGACAAATTAGCAGGTTATTTCAATTGTCCAGGCATGAGGTGATGAGGGTTAGCACCACGATGGCAGTTGTGTCTGAGGAGAGAAGGGTATGTATGTGAGAGATGCTGCTGAGGACCTGGCAACAGATTGGATATAGGGGTGGGGGTGAGAGTGAGGAGTTGAGGATGGTAAATAGGTTTTGAGCCTGAGTGATTGGGAGGATGATGGTGCCCTCAAGAGTGATGGGAAAGTTCAGAAGAAGAGGAAGTTGGTCAGGGGTGGAGGGAGGGAATAATGAGTTCTGTCTCAATAATTCATTCAGATTAGAGGAAAGGAATATTCAAGATGGTGGATGGGAAGAGCCAAGACATTTGACATCACCGATTTTTTGGGGGGTGTGGATAGATGCAGGTGACTCCTCCCATCAGACAGTAGCTCTTTTGAAGCATCCTTTCCACATGAGTCTGAGGAAATTCTGTTTGCAAGAGTGTGTTTCAGACAAAATATTCCTAATCATAGGGTTGGAGACAAGAGAAATTAAGGCAGAGCTCTTCTGATAAGGCATATACAAATCAAGATGTCAGTGGGTTAGCCATTTCAGTGACTATGATGTGTATTGAATATTGTAGAATTGCTGAAATACAGGTTAATGAGCAGTAGACTAATCTACTTCAACTAAACTCTACTTGAGATCTCATTCCTCTTATTTCTTTGCACGGTCCCCACAGTATCTATGCCAGATCTTCTCCATTCTCTTCAAACTCTCCATCTCAACAGCTCCTTGTCATTATAGAAGATCTTGCTTCTTCCTTTGCTATTTATTGAACTGAATTGAATTTACTGAGAAAATTAAGACCATAATTATCTTCTCTTCACTGAACTTTCCTCTTCTTATCTTTATTTCCTGTCACAGTCAGCAAGCATTTATTATACTCCTGCTATTAACCAGGCACTGTGCTAAGTAGTGAGAATAGAAAGAAAGGTCTAAGAAAATAGTTCCTGTCTTTAAGGTCAGTGGGAGAGATAAACATGTAAATAAATAGGTATGTATTTTGGAATGGATGGAAGGTCACCTTAGAGGGGACAGCTAGGGTGAGAGGAGACCAGAAAAGGTCTCCATAGAAAGCAGTTATCTGAATTGACACTTGAAGTTAGCCAGAGATCCCAAGAGGTATTTCTCTATGTTCCTAAGGCTAAGCCAACTTGGCTCTTTTTACTCCTTCTTCCTACCTCCTAGGGAGCTGTGTTTCCTTAATTATTTCCTCTAATACTACCGTCTTAAATCTCTTTTTCTCCATTGGCTCCCTCCTTTCAACCTTCAAATATTTATAGCAAAAATTGACTTGACTCTCCAGCCCACTGATACCAAATTGCTCCTAAACCTCTGCTTGGTACCGCTGTTGACTCAGCACCGATTCCCTTCTTTATTTCCCACAGTCTGATTTTCTGTCCTCATCCATGAACTGAAACTGTTTTTTCACATGTCCCTAGTGACCAGTTAATTGCTGCATTAAATGACTTTTTTCTAAGTTCTCATCGTTCTTAAATTTTCAATAGCATCTGACACTATTACTCACCTCTTCCTCTTTCTGTCTCTTTCACTTGACTTCTGTGGTGTTAACTGTGTGTTCCCTGAAGCTTATTCCTTTGCCCTCTGCTCTTACATCTCCCTCAGTGATCTCATCCATTCAAATGACTTACAATATCATTGAACTTGAACCTCGTCTTTCCAACTGCCTGTCAGACATTTCCACTTGGTTAATCCATTGTCACCTCCAACTTCACATATCTGCTATAAAACCAAGTCCATCATCATTCAAAGGGAAAAAGAGGGGGAGGAAGAAGGAAGAAAGAGAGAGGAGAGAATGAAAGAGAAGAAAGAAAATTATATTTCCAAATCCAGCTTCACTATAATTTTTCTGTCAATAGAGTCATCATTTTTCAAATCACCTATGGTCAAAATCTTGGACTCTTTCTTTCCTTCATACCTTATGAAAGAAACGTAAATAATTCATCAAATCCTACTGATTCTTCCTGTGTAAAGCTGTTCACATCTCTCCCTTTCCATTCTTATCCTATTCTAGACCCTCACTACCTCATTTCTAAAGTGGATAGAAGGTATAATTGTGACTTCAATTTTCTCAGTAACTCCAATTCAATCAAACAAACAAAAGAAAGAGACAGTTATTCCTATATCCAGCCTCTTGTCTAGAATCTCTCTGCCTTCTCAGGGGCACCTAGGTTGAGTACTGGCCCTGGAGTCAGGAGGACCTGAGTTCAAATCTGACCTCAGACACTTATTAGCTGTGTTATCCTGGACAACTGACAACCCCAGTTGCCTCAAAAAAAATTTTTTTTTGCAAGCTTCTTGAGGGCAGAGTTTACCTTTAGGACAGTTAGTTGCTACTGGCCCTAAAGTCAGGAGGACCTAACTTGAAATCTGACCTCAGACGCTTACTAGCTGTGTGACCCTAGGCAAGTCACTTAACCCTGATTGTCACTATAAAAAAAACAAAACTTCATCTAAAGTTTCTCTGCCTTCCATCCTGCAAAACATCACCAGATAGAGCTCCTTAAAGCATAGTTTTTATTATATATCGTTGCTTTGATCAACAATCTTCCACCTACATCTCAGGGTTATTGTGAGTATCAAATGAGATAGCATTTATAAAGTGTTTAGCACGGTGCCTGGCAGGTGCTGTGTAAAAATGCCTATTCCCTTCCATCCTTGCCCATGACTCTCTGTTATCTGAAGAATAAAGTCTGTCCTCAGCCTAAAATTCAAGGTTTTCCATAGTATGGATTCAGCCTTTCCAACTTTATTTCTCATTTCTCCTTTTTTTAACTTAGAAAAGAGAAAATTAATTTTAAAAAAATCAATGAATCTGGTAGCTGTAGCTTTTCTTCTTTAAAAGAATTGATGCCTTTTGTTCTTATATTATTAGTTTCCAAATCCATGCTTCTTTCTCCTGTATCCAGGCAGCCATCCTTTTAAACATAGATTAAAAAGAAAGAGAGAGAAAAGCAACCCAGTAAAACCAACCCCCTTAATACATCTGATAGTATATTCAGTCCTCCACATCCGCAGTTTCTGCCTCCCACCCTGCCCCTAAGGGAGGAGATGTGGTTCCTCAGTTCTTTTCCTAGGTCAGGCTTGGACATTATAATTCACAAAATTCAGTTTTAATTTTTTTTCAATTATTTCTTAAAAATTTTATTTATTTTATCCTGAACTTAAGAAATAAGACGAGTGTTTCCATAACATAGTAGAATAGAAAAAAGATGATTATACTCATAAAACTATAGATCTGTTATGCAACTTTTAAATATGTCATAAAGCTATCATGTAATTTTCTTTTTTCCCCTTTTTTCTTCTCCCCTACCTGTACCCCAGAGATGGCTACCATTAGACACAAATGTGTATATGGATGTAAAACCATTCTCTACACACTTTTATTTAACAGTTCTTTCTCTGGATGTAGACAGCATCTTCCTTCAGAGGTTCTTTGTGGCTCATTTGGGTATTTATAATAGGCAAAATGACTCTGTCGCTCAAATTTGTTCTTAAAACTGTGTTGCTGTTACTGTAGCCAATGTTCTCTTGGTTTTGCTCTCCATTGTTTCCTGCATGTCTATCCACGTTTTTCTAAGATCATTGAGCTCATCATAACTTATTGCACAGTGGTATTCCATCATGATCATATACCACAACTTGTTCAGCCATTCCCCAATCGATAGGCATCCCTGCAATTTGCAATTCTTTGCCATCACAAAGAAAACTGCTATGTATCTGTTTCTCCTTTTTACAAACCCTCTGCCCTGGCCAGGCTCACCCATCTTTGACTGTGTCAGCCATGCACAGTCCAACTACCACAGCATATTGTAGGCCTTTAATAAATGCTTCTTGATTGATACATTAATATCTTTGCTTTCACCTTTTCCCTGAATGCAGTGACTTTCTCCCCTCTTCTATTCTATCCTTTATCCCTTTGCCACCTAAAAGTTTTCCACTGAAAATCTTGCTTATGGTTTTCTTGAAGGAAAGAGCAGGTGTATAGATATCCCATTATCTTAAAACCCAAAGGTTTTTCTAACTCTTTTAGAAAAGTCAGAAACCTTTAGCTGGTAACCAGACCTCCACCTCTTCTACTCCTCAAAAATGTCTCTCCTTTTGGGTTCTCTTGCCTTGTTACCTCAAATTATTGGCTACTGAGACCTCTCACCTGCCCAGCATAGATCTTTCACCTCAGGTGAAATGTCCTGAAATCCTGCCAATCAGAAAATCACGTGGTCTAAAAATCATCCTTTTGAGGCAGCATGGTGTAGTAAAGACAGTATTTTCTGGTCTTGGCTTCAAAAGATCTGGTCATGACAATTGTGACTCTGGGCAAGTCATTCAACTTCTCTGAGAATCAGTTTACTTATCTGTTGAATGGGAGTAATAATTTTTGTCCCACTTGCCACAAAAGTTAGCTGTGAATGAAGCATTTTGTAAATAATAATAATAATAGCTGGCATATAAACATAAACATATATATGAATATAGATAGATATATTGGTATATATAGAGTGCTCTAAGTTTTGCAAAGCATTCTGTATATTATCTTGTGAGCCTCCCAACTACCCATTATTACTACCATTATTATTGCTCACAACTACCCATTATTAGGTGCCGTTATTACCCCCATTTTACATATGAGGAAATTATATCTAAGAGAAGTTCAAGTGACTTGCCAAATATGGAGCAAAATATATGTCATAGCCAATATGTATCATCTGTAGAGCTGGAGACCAGGTGAAATGGAATCCAAGGTTGACCATTACAAATGCATCCATTTTTGTGTTGTTCAGTCAGGTCTGACCCTTCATGGCCCCTGGGGAGGGATGTCTTGGCAAAGATGCTGGAATGGTTTGCCATTTCCTTCTCCAGCTTATTTTACAGATGAGGAAACTGAGGCAAACAGGATTAAGTGACTTGCCCAGAGTCACATAACTAATAAGTGTTTGTGGCCTGATTTGAGCTCATGAAGATGAGTCTTCCTGTTTCTGAGTCCAGTGCTCTATTCACTGTGCCATGTAGATGCCCTAACCCATGATATCTCTTTCTCATAACTTTAAAGGAACTATAGAGGTTTTTCTCTCTAGTTTGGACCATAAGCACCTGGAGGGGAGTCACTGATTACCTGGGTAACCTCAGGCAATTCACTCAGCCTCTTTGGACCTCAGTCTTCTCTTCTGTAAGAGGAGGGTGTTGAATTAAATGATCTCTTAGGTCCCTTTCTGCCCTAAATCTGCAATCCAGGTGAACCTTTTTCTTACTTTATAGATCCTGAAGTGCTCTAACACACACAAGAACTCAGTATGTTCAGTGTTTCCATTCACTGCCACATCTTTCACATTTGTTTGTTTTTGTTTTTTGCTTTTTGGAAGGGGAGGGCAGGGCAGTTGTGGGTTAAGTGACTTGCCCAAGGTCACAGGGCTAGCAAGTGTCAAGCGTCTGAGGTCAGATTTGAACTCAGGTCCTCCTGACACCAGGGCAGATGCTTTATTCACTGCACCACCTGGCTGCCCGTTCCCATTTGTTTTAACATTATTTCTGTGGGGAAATCTATTCCACTTCCCAAACAATGAATTTACAGTGTTTCATTTTGGGTTTGGTTTTTTTTTTGGACACACACAATTTGTGAATTAGCTCAAATTCTGGTGCTAATTATCCATCCATCCATCCATTCATTCATTCATTCAAGAAACATTGTGAAGCACCTTCAGGATCTAGGTCCTGGCGGGTGGGGGAGATGGGATATTTAAATAAGATGTTCCTTGCTCTCTGAGCTCATAGGGTAGTCAGGGAGGTGAGATACAAACACAGATAAGTGTAATAGACAGTATGTCCATTCTAGAGATGGGATGCTAAAGGTCTAAGTGCTAGGGAGGTATGCATATGGGGCAGGGGTTGGAGGAGAGCTTGTTATTAATAGTGAAGACTTCATGTTATCAATTTTAAAAGCTTCATGTATTTGAGTTGACGTTTAGAGGAAGTCTAAGAACTAAATTGGTAAAGAGGGGGAGAGAGGACAAGTATTATGCAATGTATGTGTTTTACCAAAACCACAGAGAAAGAAGTAGATCTTATGATTTTTTCTAATTACTTTCTTTGTGAAGAAGGTTTCTGTTAAATTAATTGGAAACAACTTTTTAAAAAAGGTTGTGGGAGAGGAGACAAAGAAATTGCCAAGATCATCACTGGTTACCCCATTCATTTTGTCTTCCTTGATTGAAATGGAGACTTCCTTAGGATATGTTTTCCACTATCACCAGGAAATCCACCTCCACCTCCACATTTTAGGGGTGACCCCATTATGCTGCTGGAGCAACGTGCTTATGTCAGGGCACGGTGAATGTGTATGTACATGGATTGCAATGGAATGAGCATATTTCCTGGGCAAAATGCTTCTCCTGAGCCTTTAAAAAATACCTCAGAACCCAGGCCAGTATGACCAGCTAATACAGTAAAGATGGAGACTGGAAGCCATTAAAAGCACCTCTCCAATCTTTGAAATTCTGTGATGCTATGATTTGTTAGAATAACTGCAACAGTTATTCTATATCTAACTGCTGGCTTACAATCATAGAACCTCATGTGTAGTAGACCAGACTTTCTTGCCCCCCTCTTCTATGAGGCAGATATGCAGAAAGAATATAATCTTGTTGGGTGGATGCTTTCATTGGCTCTATGAATATCTAAAATAGTTTCCGGCAGTCAATTAGCAAATGATTCCCTGCTTTGTTTGTGTCTCTGGGAAAGGTCCTGAGGAAGAAGTCTCATTGAATAATTAGCCTTGGTCTGGGGTAGGGAGTGGGCAGGACTAAAGAAGGGTCCTGGCATTTCACAGTTTACTCAGAGTCTCTGCTATAAGGTATATAAACCCTGTGATTTTCTTGTACTGTGGCTCTGTATGAAATGGTTCTGTAATAAACAGACTATCAAATACATCCCCGTCTCTCCCTCTCTCTTTTTCTCTCTCTCTCTCTCTCTCCCTCTTTTTTCATTCAGCTGGTTGCTGAGCCACAAACTGTGCTGGTCACAGCACTTATGGACCTAAAGGACCCTAGCAATTCTGTAGTCTTACTTCCTCATCTTATAGCTAAAGAAATACCATATAGATTGGAAAAACTTGCCGTGGAGTCTGAGGACCTGTTCAAATCTAGCCAACATTATACTTACTACTGATATGACCTTGGGTAAGTTATTTGGACTCATTGGGCCTCATCTGTAGAATGAGGAGGTGTGAGCTAATTGGTCTCTATCATGCCTTCTAGTTCTAGAGTTATGATTCTATAGTAATCTATGATTTTATAATAATCTGTAATCCTGTAATAAATTGAGTCCCAGAGACGAAAGGGGCTTGCCCAAAGCCACATAGCTAAGTAGTATTAGTGTCGATGCTCAAATCCAAGCCCCCTGACCTCTTTTAGAGAAAACCTACTAAGTAGGCTTGAAGCACTTAGGTGACAATTCCCTAATCACAAAGTATGAGCATGAAAAGAGTGATCCAAGACCCCTGTTTCCTAAATTGCCTTCACTTTTAAGCCATCAGCTTTATGTGGAGACTGTCTTGAATAGAAATCAAAATATAAGAGCAGGGGGG
>JAQQSU010005776.1:0-13707 GCA_028627135.1 Pseudochirops cupreus | reverse complement strand
CTCAGGATGGAAGGAGATACCTAAACTCAGAGAAAGATATAGAAAGACTATAGTTTAAATGGAGACTGAAGCAAAACACGTTATCGTTCTCTTTCATGTCTGGTTTTGCTTTTTTTTTTCTTTTCCCAGTGATCACTCATTGGTTACAACCCTTCTATATGACCAAACTATTGTACAATGTGAAAGTATTTGCAGATCCCATACATGATTGCACGCCCCCTGGGGGGCGGGGGGAAGGGAGGGGAGAAAATCTGAAACCCAAGTGATTGTGGAACCAAATCTTGTAAATTAAAAGTAAATAATAAAAAAAATTTAAAAAAAAAGATCTCTATGAATGGATACCCCACTATCTCCTGTAGCAACCCATTCAAATTCTGGACAATTCTAGTCACTGGGAATTTTTTCTTTTAACCAAAACTAAATGTGCCCCACTTCTTTTTTGGGGGGTGGGGTGGGGCATTTCTACCTGTTTCACCTAATTCTCCTTTTAAGAGCCAAGGGGAACAAATCTGATCTCCTTTCTACCTGACAGACCTTCAAACACTTGAAAACAATTATCAGGAATATTCCCTCTAGGTCTTCTATTTTCCAGGCTAATCTAAAAATAGTACTCTAGTGTTTCTTAATTGATCCCCATATGGCATAAATTAAGGCCCTTCACAATACTAACGTCTCTCCTTTAAAGCTTTTCAATGCCCATCCTAACCTGTGGTATACTGACAAGAACCCAAAACTCTTCATGAGGTTTAACTGGTGCAGGATGAAGTAGAATTATCACCTCCTTATTTTTGAATTGACACAGCATGGTGCAATGGATAGAACACTAGACTTGGAGTCAGGAAGACCTAGGTTCAAATCTTACCTCCTGTGTGATCTGTGCACTTCACTTAACCTTTAATGGTCATGAATTTACAAAGGCGAAGAAAATTTACATTAAAAAAAGAGTTTTATTTGAGGATTAACACAGAATAACACAGCTAAAATTACTTAGTAATTACTTAGATTTAAATTAATATCAATTTATAAAGCATCACAATAATTTTAGTCACTCTCTTTTAAGTCGAGATACTTAACCTGGGCTGAACTGATTTTTTCAATATAATTGATTTTCTTTGTGATACTATATG
Organism: Pseudochirops cupreus; assembly: GCA_028627135.1. Lineage (NCBI taxonomy): Eukaryota > Metazoa > Chordata > Mammalia > Diprotodontia > Pseudocheiridae > Pseudochirops > Pseudochirops cupreus. The sequence continues at coordinate 12,580 of JAQQSU010005776.1, read as the reverse complement.
TTTTACTTTATGAATTTAAAAATATTATTCTCAGAAAGGGTCAGCATGTTTTACTAGATTACTAACGGAGTCCATGATACAAAAAAAATTAAAAATCTCTGCTCTTAAGTCCTTATCAGGATTGCTTTCCATCCATTCTCATTCACTTTTCTTCTTATATGTATATATACATACACACACACACACACACACACACACACACTGTATAGCATATACTGTATATATGTGTAGATAGATATAGTATATACTCCATTCTTCTACTTCTGTTTTTTTTTTGCTTCACATTATTTCATAGAGATCTTCCCTGGTTGTTTTTATCCCATATATCAGTTCATTTTAATATATCAATGGACCCCACTTTAACAATTCCTCTCTTGTTGGACACTTAGGTTGTTTCTAGTTTTTTACAATGATGGATAATGCTTATATAGTTTTTTATAGTACTTTCAAGGTATATTCTCAACAGTAAAATTGTTGGGTCAAGGGACAATGTAACCTTTTCAAGTTGACTTTTGATCTCCTACAAGCTTGTCATTCTCATTAGAACATTTTGCTTTTCCATTTGTATTCCCAGGGTTTAGCACAGTGCTACACACATGGAAAGCATCTGAAAACTGTTCTTCCTTCCTTCTTATTTATTCATCTGTAAAATGAGAAGGTTAGTCTATTGACTTCTATTTCTTTTCCAGCTCTAAAGCTATGATGCTATGGATTCTATGCCTCTTTTAATGAATCCTAGATGCATGAGCTTTATGGGTTCCCATACCATAATGCTGACTCCTATTGAGCTCGAGGTTCACTAAGACCTATATTTTTCAAATATTGCTGTCTATTCTCCACCTTGCTCTTGTGAAACTGATTTTTTAAAACCCAAGAAAAAGAATTTATATTTATCCCTACTAAAATTCGTCTTACTAAATTCAGTCCAGTGTTCTAGCATTTCAAAATCTTTTTAATTCTGGTCCTACATTTACTGTTAGACATCCCTCCCAGTTCTGTCATAAGCAAATTCAGTAACCATGACATCAATGCCTGTATCCAAATCATTGTGAAAAATGTTAAATTGCTTAAGGACACATACAGATCCCTGGGATACTCAACTGAATGTCTCCTAAATAATACCAACAATTCACATTTATAAAGCACCACTAAATTCCAGGCACTGTGCTAAGTGCTTTACCAATATTATCTCATTTGAACCTCACAACAACTTTGGGAGGGAAGTACTATTATTATCATCCCCATTTTACAGTTGAAGAAACTGAGATAAACAGAGATGAAGGGACTTGCCCAGGGTTATACAGATAAAGTCTAAGGCTGGATTTGAACTGAGGTCTTTCCAACTCCAGGCCCAGCAGTCTAGCCACTGAATCACCAGCTGCCTGTAGAAATAAAATTTTTAATGACAACTATTATGGCCCAGTTATTCAGTCACTACAAAACCCATTAATCTGTACCATTAACCCAGCTAGTAATTCTGTAATGGCAAGCAAAGCAGGATTTTTTGCTGTTTTTCTGGACTGAGTTTTAGCCAATCAAGTGCTTTAGATTGAGTCTTGCCTTTGATTAAATCAAGAGTCTTTGACTGAATCAAGAATCTTTGATTGGAAACAGTATATACTGTATTGCTTAGAGGGAGAGGACAGAATAGAGAGAGGAACAGAGCTGAAAGAGAGAAAGGAGCATGAACAGACTAAGGGAACTTGCTTGTGGGGAGGCCTTACAGAAAGAATGTGATGTTGGCATTCCCTGTGTTGATCTGTGTTAATTTCTCAGATAGAAGCCATGTCTGTTGATGTAATGATAATGAGAATTTTAAGATCTTCCTTGCCCCTTAATAAGCCTAAGGGTATTTGAAGACCTTCCCTGATTTGAAGATTTTCCTTCCCCCTAATAGGCTGAATGTAATCACATGGAGCCTGTGGTGGGAGGAATTTGCCAAAGGGTAGAGCAGAGCCTACAGAGAACTAGAAGTCAAAGTAGTTAAAAGACTGAGGGAGGAAAAGGACACACGCAGGAAGACAACTAGGCTTGTCAGTGTTTGTGGGAAGGCTAATGGATGGTGTGGCCCTCTGTGGTGTTATGTTATAGTGTATTAACTTCCTTGCTACTATAATGGATTCGGCTTTCTGGTTTGGGGATTTAGTTTTCTGGTGTCTGCATAAATGTTTTGCTTCTGTCTTCTATATGAAGAGTCTGTTATATTTTGTGATTGAGAACTATGCCAGCATAATTACAGTTGCGACTGGTGCTGTGATTATTGCATTGGCACTACAGTTCATCTGTTAATTTCTCAGACAGAAACCCTGCCTGTACATTGGTCTTTATGAGTGAATTGAGCTGAAGAGTGAAGATTTGCCCACAGGAAGAAGGCTTAGCTTAAGTTCCCCCTCCCTTTTTTCCCCAGAATTTGTTTATTTTTAGTTTTCAATATTCATTTCCACAAGATTTTGAGTTCCAAATTTTCTCCCCCTCTCTCCCCTACTTACCACCCTAAAATAGCATGCATATTGATTACCCTTTCCCCAATCTGCCCTTCCTTCTATCCCCTCATACCCCCTTACCCATCCCCTCTTACTTTCTTGTAGGGTAAGATGGATTTCTATACTCCATTGCCTATATATCTTATTTCCCAGTTGCATGTAAAAACAATGTTTTAACATTTGTTTTTAAAAGTCTAAGTTCCAGATTCTCTCCCTTCTTCCCTCCTCACCCACTCTCATTGAGAAGACAAGCAATTAAATATAGGTAATAAATGTATAGTTATGTAAAACATTTCTATAGGAGTCATATTGTGAAAGATTAACTATATTTCTCCCTTCCCTATCCCACCCCCATTTATTCTACTTTCTCCTTTGACCCTATCCTTTTTCAAAAGTGTTTGCTTCTGACCACCCTCTCCCCCAATCTGCCCTCCCCTTCTATCATTTCCCCTCTCATACCCTTCCCCCCTACTTTCCTGTAAGGTAAGATACTCAATTGAGTGTGTATATTATTCTCTCCTTAAGCCAAATCCAATGAGAGTAAGGTTGACTCATTCCCTTTCACCTCCTTGCTCTTCCCTTTCATTGTAATATCTTTCTTTTTGCCTCTTTTATGTAAGATAATTTACCCTATTCTATCTTCCTTTCTCTTTCTGCCAATATATTCCTCTCTCAAGTCACCCTTTAATTTTGTTTTTTAGATATCATCCCTTCACACTCAACTCACCCTGTGTGCTGCCTACACACACACACACACACACACACACACACACACACACATGTATTTCCTTCAACTATCCTAATACTGAGACAAGTCTCATGAGTTACAAATATTGTCTTTCTGTGTAGGAATGTAAACAGCTCAACTTTAATAAGTCCCTTATGATTTTTCTTTCCTGTTTACCTTTTCATGCATCTCTTGTTTCTTGTATTTGAAAGTCAAATTTTCTGTTCAGCTCTGATCTTTTCATCAAGAATGCTTGAAAATCCTCTATTTCATTTAATGTCCATTTTTTCCCCTGAAATATTATACTCAGTTTTGCTGGGTAGGTGATTTTTGGTTTTAATCCTAGCTCCTTTGACCTCCAGAATATCATCTTTCAAGCCCTTTGATCCCTTAATGTAGAAGTTGCTAGCTCTTGTGTTATCTGGACTGTGTTTCCACAGTACTGTTTCTTTCTGACTGCTTGTAATATTTTCTCCTTGACCTGGTAACTCTGGAATTTGACAACAATATTCCTAAGAATATTCTTTCTGGGATCTATTTCAAGAGGTGAAATTCTTTCCATTTCTATTTTATCCTCTGGTTCTAGAATATCAGGGCAGTTTTCCTTGATAATTTCTTGAAAGATGATGTCTAGGCTCTTTTTTTGATCATGGATTTCATGTAATCCAATAATTTTTAAATTATCTCTCCCGGATCTATTTCCAGGTCAATGGTTTTTCCAATGAGGTATTTCACATTGTCTTCTAATTTTTTTTTCATTTTGGGGGGGATCTGTTTTATATCCTGATTTCTTATAAAGTTATTAGCTTCATTTACTCCACTCTAATTTGGAGGAATTATTTTCTTCAGTGAGTTTTTGGACCTCCTTTTAGATTTGGCCAATTCTGCTTTTTAAGGCATTCTTCTCCCCCTTGTCCTTTTGGATCTCTTTTGCCATTTGCATTAGTCTATATTTTAAGGTGTCATCTTCTTCAGTTATTTTTGGGGATCTCGTTTAGCAAGCTGTTGATTGGTTTTTCATTATTTTCTTGCATCACTCTCATTTCTCTTCCTATTTTTTCCTCTACTTCCCTTACTTGATTATTAAAATCCTTCTTGAGCTCCTCCATGGACTGTGACCAATTCATATTTTTCTTGGAGGCTTTTAATGCAAGAGTTTTGACTTTGTTGTCTTCTTCTGGTTGTAAGTTTTGTTCTTCTCTGTCACAAAAGAAAGCTTCTATAGTCTGATTTTTTCCTTTGTTTGCTGATTTTCATAGTCAATTACTTGACTTTTGAGCTCTTTGTCAAGGTAGGAGTCTGCTTCCAGAGTGCAGAGCATGCTGTCCTAAATTTCTGGGGTTTTGTGCAGCTGGTGTCAGAGCTGCTTCTAGGCACCTGTAAATTTTCAGTTCTTCTAAGGTGATATGATCAAAGGAGAGGTGTTTACTCCTCTCCTGGCCTGTGGTCTCATCTGTGATGACCACAAGCACTCTTTTCTACCTCAGAACTATGAGGAGGACTTCCTCTCCACAGCTCTCACAAGCTCTACCACACAAGTGCTCCTCTTCATCTCAGAATTGCCACCCAAGACTGCAACCCAGATTCAAGCAGGGCAAGGCAAGAGAATTCTTGCCTCAGTGCCAGCAGAGAGATCCTGGCAATTGCTCTCTGATCAGATGCTTGATTTCCCACACCATCTGTGGGCCTGGAACTCCAGAAGCAGCTACTGCTGCTGCTGCCATTGCCACTACCATTACTGTTACCTTTGCCACCCCAGGGCTGGGGCCAGACCACACTCTTTTCTCACCCAGGTCCAACAGAGTTACCCCACTGACCTTTTACTTTTTCTTTGGCATTTGTCAGTCAATAAACATTTATTTATTTATTTGTTTGTTTGTTTGTTTGTTTGTTTTAATTTATTTTGCTTTTTGGCATTTGTGGGTTAAGAAGTCTGGAAACCACCATAGCTGCCAGTGATTCAGTCCCCCGAGGCATGCTCAGGATGGTCTGTGCCAGCATAGCCCATGTGGAACTGTGCTCCACTCTTAGCTCAGTGCAATCGACCCTTCTTATCAGCCTGCCAGGCTGTCTTCAGCTGGAGATGTGTTTCACTCTGTCATTTTGTGAGTTCTATAGCTCTAAAATTTGTTTAGAGTCATTTTTTCCAGGTACTTGGAGGTGATTTGGGGAAGAGCTCAAGCAAGTCCCTGCTTTTACTCCACCATCTTGGCTCCACCCTTTGTTATACCTCTGTTAAGCTTTGTTTTCGTAGAAACAGAAGCTGCTAGCAGGAGCCCATGGAGCCTGTTGTCAGGCAGAAGCAGGAAGAACTTGGAGTGAAATAGTCCCATGAGCTAAGACAAGGAACAGGAGCAGAGAGATGTCTGTATGCGAACCCAGGCAAGAGCTGGGAGCAGAGTCATGGAGTTTAGAAGTCAGCCTCAAGTCAATAGAAGAGAGGACTATACTTGAACACTGTGTATTGATTGAGGAGATTATGACTTACTATGGTGGATGGTGTTTATATGTTCAGCTACCCCTTAAGAATGTGTTGTACTAGGGATGACCCTAGCCTGGGACTCCCTAATTGTGTAAACAAGTATTTTGGGAAATGCTACTGAGTACAATGATATATCTATGCACAATATGATATATGAGTGTTATATGTGTATATGCATATATATGATATGTTTTGCTTAAGGATATTGTTATGAACGTTATACTTCAGTTTATTGCTGAATAAATAGAGATTTCATTATACTATGTGATTAGACCCTTAAAATTATTCATAGCAGCAGTCCTCAGGTGTGCTGCCATGATTGGTGTTACACTTGTATGCAAGGATAACAAGTGATCTGTTTAAATGTTTCACTAATATCTAGGTAAATTATGTCAGTCAGTCAATAAACATTTAAGTGCCTACTTTTTTTTTTTTTGCTTTTTGGAGGACAATTGGGGTTAAGTGACTTGCCCAAAGTCACATAGCTAGTAAGTGTTGTCAAGTGTCTGTCTGAGGCCAGATTTGAACTCAGGTCCTCCTGACTCCAGGGCTGGTGCTCTATTCACTGTGCCACCTAGCCACCCATAATTTTGCCTACTTTATAGCAGACACAGTGCTAAATGCTGGGGATACAAAAAGAAGGAAAAGACAATCCCTGCCCTCAAGGAGTTTATAATCTAATGGAGGAGAAAATAAGCAAACAAATATATACAAACAAGCTATATATATGGGATGAACAGGAAATAAGAGAGGGAAGGCACTAGGATTAAGAATTGAGAACAGCTTCCAGAAGAAGATGGGATTTTAGATGAGATTTAAAGGAAGTCAGGAGGCAGAGATGAGGAGGAAGAACATTCTGGGTATGGGGGTAGCCACAAAAAAAAGGCCTGGAGGCCAGAGATAGAGGATCTTGTTTGTGGAACAGGAAGGAAGCCAGTGTCACTGGATCAAAAAGCACATGTTGTAAAGCTTTGAAAGGGTAAGAAAACTGGAAATGAAGGAGGGGCCAGGTTATGATGGGATTTAAATGCCAAACAGGATTTGTATTTGATCCGGGAGGCAAAAGGAGTCAGTGGACTTTATTGAGTAGAGGGTTAACATGGTCAAACATGTACTTTAGGAAAATCACTTTGTCAGTTGAGTGGAAGGTGGACTAGAGTAGGGTGAGACTTTATTATGGTAATCTGAAGATCTTCCCTGCCCCTAGGCGCTTTGATAGGCTTAAGTGACTCTGAGAACCTTTCCTGATTTGAAAATATATGCTGCCCCCTAATAGGCTGAATGTGGTCACAGGTGGGAAGTTTGATTTTCAGGAATGCCCACACCTTATTACTTTGTGATTGGGCAGTGGGTCAAGAGGGTTATGATATTCTCTGATCCAGGAGAAGGCTATATATACCCTGATGTGAGGTTTTGCTTTGGGCTCACTTTGGAAAGAGTTGTGTGATTTGGCCAGATGAGACTATGGGCAGCCGTTGAGCCCCCCAGCTTTGAAAACCCAGATGTTGGCACTCCCCTCTCTGGTGACTAACTGGGTATGGATGTAATGATCAGACAACTGGAAGCCCATCTGCTGATATGTTTCTCTGTCTGCTTGTAACTTCTGTTTGTATTCTCTGAAGTTCAGGGTGCTGACTTTTTCCCCTGAACTAGGTAAATGATATATGTTTGATTAAAGTAAGATTATTAACCCCTTCTGAGTTGCTTTCCTCTAAAAAAGCAGATCTAAGAACCTGTGCTAGCAGCCATCCTAGGTATGCTAGGGTGCTTGCTGCTACAGACTTGAAGGAGGCAGAACCAGTAGTCAGCTGTTGTAATAATCCAGGAGTAGGTTATGAGAGCAAGTACTAGAGTGGCAGCAGTTATCAGAGGAGAGAAGGGGACATGTTTGAGAAATGTCACAAACGTGAAATTGACGGACCTTGGCAACAGATTGGATATGAATCATAAGAGATAGTGAGGAATTGAGGATGACATCTAGGTTTTGAGCCTGGTGGATGGGGAGGATTATGTTGCTCTCAACAGTAATAGAGGAGAGGGTGAGGATTTAAGAAATAGGAAAGATAATGCTGAGAGTGTTTCCCTAGTTTCCCAATTTAGTAACCCAAAGAAGGTAATAATGTTAGTCTTGTCACCTCTTCTTCATGAAGTCATGGTGGCTCTTCATGATAACTGTTTCCTTTTCTAGGAGTTCATCAACTAATCTTTTAAATAATAATTCTAGAATGCTGTCAGAAATCAAAGTTAAGTTCACTGGCCTAGAATTTGCTTACCCTATTTATTTCCTTTTTTTGAAGATCAGACATTTGACTTAGTTCCAATCTCGTCATGCTTTCCCATTGCTATCTTTTTTTTTTTAATATTTTATTTTTTTTATTTTAACTTACATCTGCTGACTATCTTTTAATGGTTACTGACCATAGACTCAGAAATCACACTTGCTTTTTGTTTGATTTGTCTGGACCACATGACTTTATTTCATCAAGGGAAATTTTGAGCTCTCTTACTATCTCCTTATTCATCTTAGGTATCAAACCTTCCAAATGGCTAATTTCCAGATCAAAGATCATCCATCCTGGTAGGGAAAACAGAAGCAAAATAATAGCTAGAGCAGCTCCAAGCCTTCCCTCTGTTGTCAGTTATCATCTTCCTACACACCCCCAGAAAGCAGAACTATCCCTTCTTTGATCCTCCTTTTCTCCATAAATATCTTAAAACACAAATGCAAACCTGTGCTTTTGAGCTTCTTGATGATATTCTTCTAAAACCATGCTAATATCTTTAGTATTCATCCTGTTACCTGACCTGTTACCATTCATTTCCCTTCATCTCTACCCCATCCCATATTTCTTCCATGTTGAAATTGTTTCTCTTTGTGTCTTCTGACATTTCATTTTTGAGAACAATAAATATCTACTTGGCTTCCTTCCCCTACAGAATTTTACATAGTAACATTCTTGCCTATCTTTTCTCTGAACTCTTTGAAGCTTTTTCTCCCCAAATCTAGGTGACAAAGTGTGATTTCGCAACTTTGTTCTCCTTTACCACAAATTATAACATGAAATGATCACTTTGCCTCAATGTCCCCATAATTGCCACAAAGCCAACTAGTTCCTCCTTCTTGATAAGATCAGATACTGGATAGAATTTCCCTGAATTCATTCTTTGATCTTTTATTCTTTTTTCCTCTTTTAAGGGTGGATAATTCGTGGTACCTTAGGAAATTTGCCACTATTCCATCTTTCACAAAATGTACCTATTCTTGGCTCTTTTTCTCTGCCTTCTTTCTTCGCTTCTCAAGATTTCCTTCACTTCATTTCTCCTGTCAGTTCTTGGGCAACCAGTGTTAACTATGATTGCTGTGAAGCTTTCTATATTAACATACAGAAGCATATGTATGTATGTATGTATGTATGTATGTATGTATATGTATAAGGCTTATATTATCACTATGTTCCAAGCACTTTTCACTTGGCAATTCATTATAGGGACAGAGAAGGACTGAGAAATAGTTTTCTGCAGAGAAAAATGTATTTTTTTTTTTAGCAATATAATCATTATACTTTTTGCCTGAAGAAAAATTTAAGTTAATTAATTAATAAGGGTTTCTAAGGCACTTTTATTATGAACTAGTCATTGCTGACAAAAATTCTGAAGTATGATACTTCCTTCCCTGAGAATACAAATTTATATATGAGTAAATACTAGATACGTACCAAATAAAAAGACAATGTTTAGGGGTTGAGCACAAACAACTGAAGGAATGAGGAAAGTTTTTTTTGCAGGAGCTTAACTAGGGATTCCAAGGGACATTACATGAGGAAAGAGAACTTTCCAAGCATATGAGAAGAACAGTCTGTGAAAAGGCATAGAGGTGGGATTGTCATGCATAGGAAATAGAACGTGGGCCAATTTGGACAGTCTGGAGAATGCACGTGGTACAACAATATAAAAATGACCTGGAAAGATAAGCTGGAGACAGATGGGAAGGGGCTGTAAATGTCAGAATAGTTTGTATCTTATCATGAAGGCAATGGGGGAGCCACTGAAGTCTCTTGGGCTCAGTAGTAAAATGATCAGACTTGTGATTTAGGAATATTCGGCTGAAAGCTGTGTGGAGAATAATTTAGGGAAAGGAGAGAGGAGATGGAGACAGACAATGAGGAAGCTCCTGCAATAGTCCAAGGGAGAAATGATGGAAAGTACAGTGTAAGGAGAGAGAATATCACAATACTTGGCAACTGCTTAGATATGCGAGTTGAGGCATACTGATGAGTCAATGTATACTGATAGATTCCTGAACTGAGTGACTCGGTGTATGATGATATCGGCACAAGAAAGCGATGTCAGGAAGAGCATTGGTTTAAGAGACACATTTATGAGAATTAAGAAGAGAGGAACCAGGATGGAGTCCTGGGGCAAACTAATATAGGGGGCAGCTGGATGACAACTTTGCAAAGAAGACCACAAATAATATGTCTCAAATGCAGGGAAAACCATAGCAGTATTACAAAAAATAAAAAAATAAAACCAAAAAGATCTCAAAAAAGAGGGATAAGAAAGTACATATAAGAAAGAGGTCAACAGTATCAAACACAATAGAAGGGTCAAGGAAGGTGAGGATTAACCCAGCAAATACCACTTCTATGGTTATACCCCAAAGAGACCATACAAATGGGAAAAGGACTTATATGTACAAAAATATTTATACCAGTTCTTTTTGTGGTGGCAAAGAATTGGAAATCAAAGGGATGCCCTTCAATTGGGGAATGGTTAAATAAGTTGTGGTATATGAACGTAATGGAATACTATTATGCTATAAGAAATGAGGAGCAGATAGACTTCACAATAACCTGGAGAGTCTTAAATAAACTGATGTTGAGTTAGGGGAGCAGAACCAGAAGAACATTGTACGCAATTACAGACACATTGTATCTGTGATGACTAACTTTGATAGACTGGGTTCTTCTCAATAATACAAGTTTATAAGACAACTACTACAAAGGACTCATAATGGAAAAGGCTATTCTCATCCAGAGCAAGAATTACGGAGTCTGAATGCAGATTGAAGCAAACTACTTGCTTTCTCTCTTTTTCATTTCATTTTGTTTTGTTTCTTCTTCCTCATTTATTCCATTGGTTATAATTCTTCTTTACAACTTGACTAATGTTTAATGTGGAGGTATATGTAGAACCTATATCAGATTGCATGCCGCCATGGCGGGGGTAGAGGGGGAAAGAGAAAATTTGGAATTCAAAAACTTGTGGAACTGAATGTTGTAAACTAAAAGTAAATGTTTTGTTTTTTTTTTTTAAAGGAAAGGTGAGGATTAAGAAAAGGCCACTAGATTTAGCAATAAAGAGATTTCCAAATGACTTTGGAGAGGATAGTTTCAATGACCAGTAGGAAAGCAAGGCATATGGCATTTAGCCATATTGTTCATCTTTTGTTTTCAAAGAGAACCAGAGACATTATGATATCGAGGGTCAAGGTAAAGTGTGTTTAGCTGTAGCTGATCAATCCAAATTGGAAGGCCCTACCACAGGTTGGGCTCAAATAGTTTGTTAAAACATTTGGGATGGAGTTGTCTCTAGATTTGTGAAGCACCCATTTCCTTTTTGCTAATAAGATTCTGCTTTGCTCATGGAGCTTCTTTGATATAGGCACACCATCCTGTGCCAGCGCGTCTCACTTCTCATAATTGATACTAAAGTTCTTCAGAGAGACTTTGAGAACATCCTTATACCAATTCTTCTGACCACTGTGTGAGTGCCTGCCTTGTGCAAGTCCTCCATAAAAGAGTCTTTAAGGTAACTGTACGTTTGGCATTTGGACAAAATGGCCAACCCACTGGAGCTGCCCTTTCTGCAATAGTTTGAGTGCTTGGCAGTTTAGCAAGAAAGGACCTCTGTAATCACTATCTTATCTTGCCAGGTAATCTTCAGAATCTTCCTAAGATAACTCAGGTGGAAGCAGTTCAGTTTTGTGGCATGAAGCTGATACACTGTTCAGGTTTCACAGGTATACAACAGTGAAGACAGAGCAATGACTCTGTAGACTTTCAGTTTAGTATGCAGCCTAATAGCTCTTCTCTCCAACATGTTTTTTTGGAGCCTTCCAAATGTTGAGCTAGCTCTGACAATGTGTATATCAACTTCATCATCTATGTGGACGTCCTTGGAAAGTATACTGCCAAGGTAAGTGAATTTATCCACAGCATTCAAAGATTCTCCATTTGCTGTGACCAATGGTTCCATGTATGGATGGTGTGACCCTGGTTGGTGGAGGACCTCTGTTTTCTTGGTGTTGTCAGGCCAAAATCGGGACAAGTAGCAGAGAATCTATCCATACTCTATTGCATCTCAGCCTTTGAGGTTGCATTGTGTTTGCATCTAAATAGGAGAAATATAGGTTAATACCTTGAAGATAGGGTCAAAGTAAGGAGAAGGAAGGGAAAGATCTTGACATGTTTAATGACATCAAGGAAGGAGAAAAATGGATAAAAAGAGTTTGAAAATTAGAGAGGGGAGATGAATAGAGGCGTATGTTACTGGCAAAGATGAGAGGGAATAGAATCAAGGGCATTAGTAAAAGGGTTGATATTGACAAAGAAAGAGCTACCTATTTTTCAGACTCAAGCAAAAAAAAGAACGGATGAAGAATTATGCTGAGATGATTTGGAATGTGGAATCAAAGAAGCAAAGGAGTTCATGACAGTTTCAATTTTTTTCAGTGAAAATAGGAAGTGAGGGGGGGCGGAGCCAAGATGGCGGCGTAGAAGCAGCAACATATCGCAGCTCTCACATAGCCACCCCAAAATACCCATAAAATAGGACTCTAAACCAATCCTGGAACTCCAAAACGCACACAAAGATACTTCCCACTAA
>JAQQSU010005775.1:0-13707 GCA_028627135.1 Pseudochirops cupreus | reverse complement strand
TGATCTTAGGCAAGTCTGCAGTGTGAAGAATAAAAAGCTCAGAACAGCCCCAATCTGAATTGGTAGAAAGGTTTGGAAGTTCTCTATAATAGTGAATTCACAAATTTAGAAAAAAATACACACGTGCATATGCGTATCTGTGTACCTACATACATAGCCCCCTAAAAGTTAGCTATTATACTGTCAGTTACTCTACTGCCTTTGCCCAGATGGAGCAACATCTTCCTGGGCCATAGCATCTGGATGAAAGCACTGCATGAAAACACTTACCACAGTAGAGCCAAAAATTATTGTACTTCCTCCATGGTGCTTCTTGCTATGATAGTGGTCCTGTTGGCTATTTTAAGTGTATTCAAAGTAGTTGATTAATTACTTTATTTGATTTTTTTTCAAAGGCTTATTACCTCATATAGTTGGGATTCTTGATCTTTTTTGTGGGTGTCATGGACCCCATTGACAGTCTGGTGAAGACTGAAACCCTTCTCAGAATGATGTTTTTAAAATAAAACACAAAGGATTATAAATGGGAGCCAATTACATTGAAATACATCATCAAACTGTATTAAAATTCAGGGGTGGGGAATCTGTGGCCCTTTAGGTTTGGCCCTTTGAATCCAGACTTCATTCTGAGAAATTTTGATTCAGTCAAAGGGCTGTACTTGAGCACTTAGCTGGCCACACGTGGCCTCCAGGCCTCCAGTTCCCCACCTTGGGTTAAATGCCCTTCAACTAGGTGATGATAGTATTATTCTTGTTGTTACTGGAGAGGCAGGTATGTGGGTGATAGTATTATGGAATTGAGAAGAGCCTTGAACATCATGTGTTCATGATGTTTTTTGGGAGGTTTGACAGGAAAAAATGCTAGGCTCACCAATGAGTATGTCAGAGACAAAGCAGTAACTTTTTGCTTCAGCTTGTGAACACTGAAGAATCTGGATTAGAATAAGTGTGCTATTTCTGCTACAAAGTAGATTACTATAAAAAGAAACATAGCCTTAGTGGATAGAGAGTCACTTTAGAGACAAAATTTTGGTCTGGGTGCCACCTTTGATGCATACCGACTGTGATCTTAGGCAAGTCTGCAGTGTGAAGAATAAAAAATAAAATTTCTTTTATCCATTTGGAAATGAGCACAAAAAGGTTAAACAACTCAGTCATAATCACACTTGGGGAGTTGCAGAGCCATGTAGAAATTCTCTTAAACTGCTATTTAATTAGGATGATTTATTTTATTTTAGTAATTACCCAGAATCAGTTTAATGTCTATGAGCCCCTTTGTTCAATGGTAAAATGAGAGGTTTGGATTAGATTGTTTCTAAAGGTCCTTCCAACTATAAATTTGTGATCCCATGACCTCATGAAGAAATGCATATTATAATGCACTTCTTAATTTCTTTCTTTTTTTTTTTTGAGGGGAGAAGGCAGGGCAATTGAGGTTAAGTGACTTGCCCAAAGCCACATGGCTAGTAAGTGTTGAGTGTCTGAGGCCAGATTTGAACTCAGGTACTCCTGACTCCAGGGCCGGTGTGCTATTCACTGGGCCACCTAGCCACCCCAGATATTGTTTTTACATGTCTGAGTAGCTAATCTTTCCACTTAAATAATGCTCTAATACATCTTTGATCTTGTCAGAGTGGGCGTTCCATCCAGTGATGAATTTCCCCATTTCCTCAACTCTGACTATGTCAGTGTCCTCTCACAGATTCACCCCTGCAGGCTCATCCAACATGCTAAGGGCCTTCCTTGACAGTACAGGGCATGTGGGTCATCTCTGTCTGTCAGTGTACTCCACCCCCTTTATTTTTCCTGCCAGACCTTTTTCTTAGGGCATCCTTTATACCGCTTTTCCTACGTCATTATTTGTAATGTTTTGCTGCTTGTGTGTGCCTGTCGTGCACCCTCTCCATTGCCCTTCGGGTGATCACAGATTTAGAGCTAGAAGGGACCCCAAAGTCTAGTGTCCAGATTTTACAAATTTTAAGTTGTTTTTTTTTTCACAAATATAAAAACTGATGGTCATGGAATGTTACATGGCCAGGGCCAGCCAGTGTCTGAGATAGGATTTGTAACCAAGTCAATGCTTCATCTCTTATTCTTACTTTCTAAAAACTGAGAAAAATGATTGAATGTAGGACAGAAACAGTGATGTGTGTGTGTTTAACCTCAAAGCCTAATCTTGGTACTTTTTCCCCCTCTAGGTCGTATTTGTTGCGTTAGCATTTTTAACAGGTTTGCTTTGTTCTTATCCTAATCCAAATGAGGACAAATGCCCAGGAAACTACATCAACCCATTTAAAGTTCAGACTGTGGTCATCCTTGGAAAAGTGATTTTATGGGTCCTCCATGTGCTTCTTGAACGTTATATCCAGTATCACCATAGCCAAGTGAGAAAACGAGGCTACATCATCATCTACAGATCCACAAGGCATCTTAAAAGACTGTCCTTAATGATACACTCCACTGGTGAGCCCACTTGCCTCTCTCAGCTTTTTGCATTTAAAAAAAAATGGTTTTTTGGTGCCTTATGTTTTTTTAGACCGCAATCCTTCCCTGGTGTATTGTTCTTTGTCCTTTTCTTAGTGATAAAAGAAAACAGCGAGGCAGTACTGAAGGATAAGATTTGTAACATTTTTCATTGGAAATGTCTTACCTCCCTACTGAAAAGTGTTTCAGCATCTGTCCATCAAAGCCAAGGTCATTTTTTTTTTAAATCTGAGTTCAGCTGCTTTTTCACATTGTTTTCACTTCTCTTCTAATTGTTCCATTGTTTTGGTTCTGGGTTTTTTTTTTTCTGCTCAGCATCAGTTCATTCAAATCATCCTATGCTTCTGTATTTTCATATGCATTATTCCTTAGGGTGCAGTAATGTTACATCATAGAACAGTTTTTTCATTCTTTCCCACTATCTTTTCAAAAGTTAGCTTCCTAACTTGAGTAGGACTGGTGTGAGGATCTCAAGCTTTAAATTGGGTTTGCCAACGTTTGCTTATTCCAAACCCTGCAATAATCTAACCTCTTGGCCCCATCTAATGCTGGAAATGTCAGATAAAGACAGAACTACATAGGGCAACAAAAACTTATTTTCTTTTGTTTCTGTAAATTTATGGTAGAACCTGGGAAAAAGACATCAGATCATTGGATTTTTCCTTTCCTGTCACATGGATGAGATAGGAATGCCTTCTTCCCAAATCATTCTGGTTTGTGGGTCATCTTTATATAGCGTTTCACAGTTTAGGAAAAGCTTTTCTTGAAGCTTCTCACCATTGGGGTGAGTACAGGTATTATCTCCTTTCTTTTTTCTTTTTTGTAAGGGCAGGGAGGAAGTGGAAGTGAGAGGAATAAATTTTAAAAAAGGAAATAGATTAGCGTACTTCTAGACTCTTTTAGGGACTAATTTTTGGTGTGTCATCAAAGCCCTGAATAGTTGGAATGCTTTGCCTAATGACTAAACCTTAAGAGCACTTGAATACCTCCAGAGCCATTTGTGTATTCCTATAATTCAACAAGAATTTATAAGGTGAATTCTATATACCAGGCACAGTGCTAATTTTAGGTGGTTGGATGATCTCAGTACACATAAGTGGGACTTGGAAAATCTGCCCCTGAACAACTAGCAAAACATTATAATTGCTTTTTCTAGGGTCGATGCTGTGCCTTCCATTGAAGAAGAGATTTGAGTTGGAGGAAATAAATTACTACTTTTTGACTATTCTTGGGAGTGAGAAGTAGAAAAAACTTTTTTTTTTAAACTGATAAATTCTTCCTCAGGAAGTAGCTGCCTCAAGGCAATTCTGGTCAGACAGTGAGGGTTAGAATTTGCTCTCTGGAAATGAGGAGAATGGATGATGATCAAGACCAGGGGTTGGTTCTTTACCTTTTTTGTATCTTAGATCCCTGTGGCAATCTGGTAAAGCTTTTTGGCCTTTCTCAGAGCCGTCTTTTAAAATAATTAAAGAAAATATGCTACATTTACGTGAAAATAAGCTACATTTCACTTAGAGGGTTTTTTTCTCCTACAAGTTCACAAACTCCCTAAAATGTCTGTTTGAGATCCTTCTAAAGCCAAGGACTGTTTTCATTTTTGCCTTTGCATACCCAGTCAGTGGCACAGATGCTTATTTATTAATAATTTTTTGGGTCTATATTTTGGATTTCAGGATTTCATGTGGATGAGAGCTGGCTTTTCTTCTTTGGCCTGGGGATTGAAATGAAATTGATCTGACTTGGTTTAGGTTGTTTGAGGTCTTCCTCTGCGAGAATCCCATGTTCTGTTTCATTTTTTAGTTTTAGCCTGTCAGAGACCATGCAAAGTACTTATAATCTAGATTAAAATTGCTATCTTAGAACATCTGAGAACACTGCAACCACAAAACTGAATAAAGATAAGTGAATTTAAAAAAACAAAAGGTCAGGGCTGCTAGGTGGAGCAGTGAATAGAACAGCGGTCCAAGGAGTCAGGAGGACCTGAGTTCAAATGCGGCCTCAGACACTTAACACAAAACTAGCTGTGTGACCTTGGGCAAGTCGCTTAACCCCAATTGCTCTGCCCTCCCCCTCCAAAAAAAGCAAAAAAAAAAAAAGGTCATAGGAAGGGGCTCCCTCTCTGAGAGACCTTCAGAACCAGCCCTGACCTGTGGGTAGCAGTGTGTTCAGCTTCTCCACGGGGATGAAAGTTGGCAGTTTAAAAAACTAAAAGGCCCCCATTGTCTGGTCTAGGAACAAAATGATGTAGTCTTTGCCTTTGTTTCTCTTAAGAGAGGATGAACTTGGTAGATCCTAGGGAAGCCTAGGTTGGTTCTTGCACAGCATACTTTGGCCATAAGGGGTCACTGTATCCTGCATAATAAGAGCAGAAACCCCTGTGTTAGAACTGAAAGAACAGTGAATAGAAAGCATTCTACTAATCGAAGCAGAATATCCATTTTTCAAATATTAGTCCAGTAATGATATTTTAAATTTAACTTTTACTTTTTAAAAATTAACAAGCATTCTCTTCCACTTAAAAGAAGTCATTTTTAATCCCTTGTATTTTTCTCCCTCCCCTTTCCCAGAGAACCATCCTATATAGCAGAATAGTTTTTCAAAGAAAAAAAAAAGAAAGAGATGAGAAAAAACATTTGGCAAAAGAAATCAACAAATGTTTTTAATCTGAAAATATATGTAATGTCCCATACCCATGAGCCTCCTAACTTCTACAGAGGAGTAGAGGAAGATATCTTTTCATATCTCTTCTCTGAAGCCAAGTTTCCCCCACTCTATATAAAACCTTTTCAACAGATATGCATAGTTGAAACAACATGAAATTCCCACATTGGCCATGATGAGAACTACATGTTTTATTCGGTAGCTAAAGTCACTTGAAACTTTATAAGAATATTATGGAGAGATGCTATCTGTGAATTTTAGATTAAGAGCTAACTAGTTTAGAAGCAAATCCAGTGACTTGATTAACCACCTTTGGAGAGGGAGGAAGGGAAATGGAGATTAAGTGACTGGCCTGAGGTCATATAGCTAGTATCTGAGGTCATATTTGAACTTGAGTCTTCCTGACTCCAGACCCTGCACTGTAACTAGATACTGCATTTCCTAGGTGCCTTCTAGACCAGGAATTGCAGGATGTCCTAGCATCACAGAGCATATACTTTTGACCTAGGTACAGGCAACTTAGTTGAGTAGGAGCCCCCTAACCCAGAGCTTTCTTTAATGTCACTGGTGGGAATCCTTAACCATATAGATTTGGAGTGTGGCCACTTAATTGTACATGTTGCTGTTAAGCACAATAAAGAGAAGTGAGTTTGGGGCCCTTTATTATAGTAAATATCAGTTGATGAGTTTCAGGGATTCCTACTTGCTAAGTGTACTAGGTAGTAATTTTTGCTCAGTGCCTGTGTGCCTATCATGAAACAATCCTGTAAGATTTGTTGTTATTGTTTAGGTCCTTTTTTAAAGAAAAAAAAGTATGTCTTCATGTCTTAAGCTAGTCAAATGGAATAAAACCAGACACTTCTGTGAATGAGCTGGAGAGCTTATGGATGTGGCCACTAGATAGAGCTATGAGCTTGTCATTTTGAAATTCATTTGTATCTTTTGTCCAGGTCTACTCTGTAGTCTGGTTCAGTAAAATTGAATTTACTATAGAACATTTTTTTATTCTTTTTTCATGTCTTTTGCTAAAAAAAAAAAATCACCTTAACTTGTAAATATATCCCTCCCCACTAACCTACCCAGTGAGTTTTCCTTTGTAACAGATTTTGAACAGAGGAAAAAGGTAGGTCCGCAAAGCCCAGTCAGCATATGTGTCATATCTGCCACTGTATGTAATATTCCACAGCCATAATTGCTCTTCATAGAGAGAGGTACGTTTCCTTACTCTTTTCTGAGGCTGAGCCAGGTCATTATAATCACACAAGGTAACTTTTCTTTTGTACTTTCCATTATTGTAGTCATTGTATTGCTTTCTAGATTATGCTTATTTGTTCTTCATCGGTTCACAGAAGTTTTCCATGCTTCTCTAAATCCTTCTAATTTATTATTTCTTCCATTCTTCCAATATTCCACTATATTCATCTACCATAATTGCTTAGTATTTCCCAGTTGATGTCCTCCATGTTTGTTACCATGAAAAGGAATTGTTATAGAACATCTTAAAAAATTAAAATTACTTTGAAAATCACATGTAGTAGTCCAGCATCTGTAATGGCGCAGACATGTTATCAATGCAGAACAGCTTCTCTACTTTTATAAAGTTTTCCTCCCCCAGTTTAAAAAATTGTAATTGTTTTGAGACCAGGTACCAATTAGGTCTCCCCAAAGCTGATTTACTAGCAGCATGACTGTATGCTAATATGATTTTCGGGAGAATGGGACATGTTAGAACAGAACTAAAGTACAAAGTGACTTTCATATGTAATTTAAACTTGGCTTGCTGGTTCATAGTTATTCTGCTTGCACCAACAAGTAGGAGATCCCTTCTTTTCTTTCGACTAAGCAAACATTTTCCAGATCTAGAAAAACACTAGGAAAAGAAGGAACTTGAAAATAATTTCCTCTTTCTACATTTTCAGTGTTTGCCAAGTTCATCAAATTAGTGATGCAAAAAGTAAGTTTAAAAACAACGCTGAGAAGTATGCCATAAGCTTATTGGGAGAGTATCACCTTGGAGGGATGATTAAGGGGGAAATGGCATTTACCTAAATAAACTATATAAGCCATTAACATCCTGGGTATTTCTGTCTTACACAAGCGTATCTATCTTTGTGAAGTGTGTATTGCTAAAAAAAAAAATTGTATATTGTGATTTTTATTGGATTATTTTAAATGTATAAAGGGATCTTGTTTATGGGAATCCTATTTTTAAACCTTTTTTTGAAACAAAGAATCACTCTCTAATTTCTATGTTTAGAATGAAACAAATTGGATTTACTTCCATTATGATACATTGTACAAAGTACTATGAGTTTTGTTATCTTTAAGTTTTGTTATCTTTAATATCTTTAAGCTTCTAGTAATAATAGCTGACCTTTATATAGATAGCATTTAAAGGGTGTAAAGCACTTTCTTTCTTATGTGGTCCTCACTACCATGCTGTAAGTTGTTAATCTTCATTTTAAAGGCCCAGTGGTTATGCTTATGGTTACATAGGAGGTATCCCAATATGGTGTTTCAACTAGGTTATTCCTGACCCCAACTCTATTGTGCTTCGCACATACCACATTGCCTCTTTCCTAGTTTAACAGTTTAACTTTTTTCAGAATGTTAGTGGCCTTGATCAGATGGCCTAAGCAATTTCACTTACACAATTTTGCGTGTGGCTGTAACTTAGAACAATAATGCTGGAATGTCCCTGGGACTTTCACATGGAGTTAAGAAACTTGTTCTGCCCTTTACGCCAAATGGTTGGTACCACTCACTTTAGTTTTTATCTTCAGCTTTGTTATATCTACCATTTTGACTAGGCTGTTACTTCCTCTTTTGATAGCAAGTGCAGTGCTTTGGCTAACGCTGGGTTTTTGTTTCCTTTGTTAGGTAACGCAGCTCTACTCCTCATCCTGTGTATACAGCACTCCTTCCCAGATCACAGTCTCCTCTATCTTGACTTCATCCTGGCAGTCCTGGCCTTGGAACTGATTTGTTCCCTGATATGCCTAATCATTTACACAGGTGAGAATTACCCATTTTGTCCATCTACAAGGTCTGCGCTGCTTACGATGGCCTTTTAAGTACTATATTTCCCCAGTTCAGTCTATAAAGCCCATTATTTTTCCTTTACAGTTCCATAATTCCATTACAATCAGATCTCAGACCTTATTGTGTACAAGAGAAATTCATACTACAAAGGAGGTTTAAAAATGTAAAGAATGTCAGAAAGCATTCCCTCATAACCTAGACCTTCATCAACATCATAAGATTCATATTAGAAAGAGGCCTATAAATAAAATACACGTGGCACTGTTCAGACAACACCGAATCCCTGTCAGACATCTGAAAATTCATGTTGGAGGGAATTTAGAGAAATGTGTAAGTATGAGAAATATTATCACGCACAGTCCAGATCTCACTGAATATCTGAAAATTCACCCTAAAGAATTGTGATTTATCTGTAGTTCATTGAATTAATCGTATTACTTACAAACAGTGCAATATTTGTTTGGTTTATTGATCTCTCCTATAACTTATCTATTTAGTGGGGAAATTTCAAACCATTCGTACTAATTGTTATAAGTAATAAATTTAATTCATATTCTGAGAAAAAATACAATGTATTGCAACAACAACAAAAATATAACATGCAACAAGTAATTGTTTTCTCTGCAACTGGGACCTTGCATTGGCTCTGCCTCTGCTCTCATTGTGAAATCAGCAGGAAAGTGTTACTTTCAAAAACAAAAAGCAACTGTGATTCTGAACTGATTGTAAACATAAGCTTTTGTTGACTTGAAGAAACTTCTCATGAAACTGGATAGTATGCTCACCAGATGTTTAAGTAGAAAATGACAAAGTGAAATAGTTTGACAGACAAACGTGTATTTAATACTAATTTACTGTTAGTGAAATATTTAGTATCTTGCTATTAATTAAATTTTGGGTTTTGTCTCTTCCTTGAATCAGTCCTAAAATTGTGATTAGAGGAAGTTTTGCATATTTATATGAGAGGTATCATAGCAGTACATTTTTAAAAAAGTATTTTAAAAGTTCATTTCTAGCGACTAGAATAGATGAGGGTGACCATGTTAAATTCTTTTAAAATTTTTTCTTTATTCATAGTATTCTCCTTAAGTATTTGATATTAGTAACAAGCATTTTTACAACACTTTAGGGTTTACGAAGCATCTTATTTTGTTTTTAAAATTAATTTATTTATTTCCTTGTTTACATCATTCATTTCCACGAGATTTTGGGTTACAAATTTTCTCCCTATCTTTCCCCTACCCAACACCTCAAAACAGCCATCCCACTGTATAACCCCTCCCCCAACCTGCTCTCTCATCTATGTCCTCCCCCTCACCCCTCTGACTTTCTGGTAGGGTTGGCTGGATCTCCCTACTACCACAGTGCTTGTGTATCTTAATTCCTAGTTGGATGTAGTTAATAATAATTTTATATATATATATTTTTAACTTTTGATTGTAGAACTTTAAATTCTAGATTCTTTCCCTTCCTCCCTCGTCACCCACCCCCACTGCTGGAAGGACAAGCAATTAAATACAGGCTGTACATGTGTAATACCCTTGTTCTATTCTCTACCCTGTCCCTGTCCCTTTACAGAAGTATGTACTTCCATCAACCCTCCATCCCACCCTGCCCTCCTCTCCATCTACAAAGCATTTTATATACATTAACTCATTTGATTTTTCAGCTTGTGTGGGAGGTGTTATTATTATCTCCATTTTACAGATAAGGAAACTGAGACACAGGTTAAGTGATTTGTCCAGGGTCACACAACTACTAAGTGACCGAGGCAAGATTTGACCTGTCAAGTCTTCCTGACTCCAAATCTGACACTGTATCCACTGTGCCACCTAGTTGCCTCTAAACAAGTCTTTTATGATGTAGATGATAGTGATGATAAAAATGTCACATATGCACTGAAGATTATTAAATTTTTAAAATACTATGAAGAACTTCAGTTTTAAGTTTAAAATTAATTGAACACTGACTTAAATGGGTAAGAAGAGCAATTATTTTTGTTATTCTTTGCTTTTATAAAATGACTTCACAGTTATAAAATAACTGACTTCAGTCTTCTTGTAAACCATAGATTCCTCTGTACAATTAGAATTTGTATTTGGGGGAAAAAATTCTCTTTACATAACCCTTCAGCATCATGCCTGTTGGGTAAATCACATTACGCCTGTAAACTGATCTGATTTCCGAAAGGTGAGACATGAGTGAGAGGGACATTCAGCAGGTCAGCAGACATTTTCTTAGTGCCTCCTCTTGTGGTGAACTCCCTGCTGAACACTGGGGAATAGACAGAGGAGGAAGAATATTCTCAGTCCTCATAGAATTTATAATCTGATGGGGGAGGACACAGAAGAGTGATCTGAGTGCCAAATAAATCAAGGGAGAATACAGTAAAAGGACAAAATTCTCTGTGAGATCCACAGAGAGATTACTTCCAATTAAAGGGGAAAAGGAGAGTTTTTGTTGTTGGTTTCTTGCTGTGGTTTGTGTTAATTTGGCAGAGTCAGTTTATAATCCAGTGTACTGCCCTTGAGGTATATTATTTGATTTAATAATAATTAATAGAGTACTTTAAATTCTACAGAGTATTTTACTTATATGCGTCTCCTCTCAATATCACAACCCTGTTAGGTTCCACAGGTATCATCATTGCCATTTTACAGATGAGGAAGCTGAGCTTCAGAGAATTTCAGTGATTTGTCCATGGTTGCACAGCTGGTTACAGCTGGAGGCAACAGGATTTAAATCTAGGTTTCCTAACCACAACTCCAGCATTTTTTCCGTTATGCTATATTGCCCTTATCTGCTCGGAAGCCCTCTCAGTGGTTTATATTCTTTTTGTGGGATGGCCTAATACTAATGAAACTAATTGATGATAATCTTTAATTTATACTCATAAAAAGGCACTAGTTAACCATGCAGCAAAAAACAAAAACATGTGCATAATACTAACTTTATAGCTTATTGGCTCTTGGAGAAAAGGAAAGGGAGGAGAGGAAAACCTGACTAGCAATGCGGGTGAAGGCGTCAAGGTGGAGCAGTGGATAGAGCTGTGTGGACTGGAGTTAGGACGACATGAATTCGTATCTTGCCTCAGATACTAGCTAGCTGTGGGATCCTGGGAAAGTCACTTAACCTGTGCCTGCCTCAGTTTCCTCATCTGTAAAATGGGGAAAATAATAGCACTGGTCTCCCAGGGTTGTTTTGAGGATCGTATGAGATAATGATTCTGCTTAGCACAGTGCCTGGCACATAGTAAGCACTATATAAATGGTAGCTGTTATTATAACTATGTTTAATCCATCATTCAAATTGCCAAGTTTAGTAAAGTGATCCTGGTCTCTGGAGTAAATATTTAATTCAGTTGTTGCCTGGATTAGTTCTGTTCCATATTTGACCAGTTACCTGAAGTGACTGGAGATGATGTTGGAGCTTTGAATACAGAGCCATTTGGTGGGGTCTCTGGCACTTTTCGTGACCCTAGAGGTGAGTGTCTATGGTTACACCACAAAGCAGGAGGAAAGATTTAAACCCAGGCTTACCATTTTAATTTTATATCAGCTTTCAGAGTAGCCTTTTCCACTGGTGAAATCAGTAACTCTGCTTTTCTGATTTATCATTTCTTAATTAGTAAAGTAGTTTTGGATTAGTCACATTTAACTGCAGTTGTGTCCGCCCAGTTTAACTCTTGGTGGTAGCCGGGGGACAGAGAAGGTTCTGTCCAAATTTCAGTGCCTCTGCCATATCACCAGGAAAATCACTGTCAGGAGCACTAACATGAATGAAATTGTTTAAACTATAAGAAGTTCCATCATGCTAAATCCGTGCCCCGTGTTTTCTTAAAATTAAATCTACCCAGTTTCAGCATCCAGTAAAGTTGTTTTGTAGTCATCATAACTCCCTAATGAAATGGAAGAAGATTTGCATGGCATGTAAGGCCACCTAATTCTTCAGAGGGTTAATGCTTTTGAACACACCCCTATTTTGGCTAATGATCTGAAAGAATAGTGGAAAACACGTTCTGGGTGGTCTAATTTGACACCAGTATCGTTGTAATTACATGATGTCTTTGAATTACAAAACTGAATCCATATGATTTGGTGTTGTAAACTCTAGTGCAGGTGTGTCTTAACCTTTTTGTGTGTAATTGCAGTCTGGGAAAACCCACCTCTTTTTAGAATGATGTTTTTAAATGCTTGAAGGAAATTTCAAGTAGAAGTGAGCAAATATAAAGATGTCACTTTTTTTTTCCTCATCCAAATTCATGGACTCTCTGAAATCTTAGCCTCAGATTAACAGCTGTTGTAGTTGAGGGTAGCTCATTTACACAGGAGAGCCTTGACTACCTAAAAATATCTTTTTTTAAATTGTGACGTTAATCAGATTGTTGCTGTTTATAACAAGATTTTATAATATATTAAAATAATGCTGTCCTAAAATGTAGTACTTTTACAGGAGAGGCCCCTGGGATAAACATCCTTGTTATCATTTTAGTTTTTTTTCTTAAGTTCTTAACCTGGGAGTCTAATTTAGAAATGTGCACTATTGTTTGTCTCCTAAGAATGAGTTTGAGCTTTGTTGAAACAGCTTTAATAAGCTTCCAGAATCAGCAAATTGAGA
Source organism: Pseudochirops cupreus (assembly GCA_028627135.1). Taxonomy (NCBI): domain Eukaryota; kingdom Metazoa; phylum Chordata; class Mammalia; order Diprotodontia; family Pseudocheiridae; genus Pseudochirops; species Pseudochirops cupreus. Next base: position 903 of record JAQQSU010005775.1, on the reverse strand, counting down.
ACCGGCTTTTAGTTCTTAGCTAGTTACTCTGCACCCTGTATTTCACCTGTGAGTATTTAAAAGAAAGAGGGGGGAGTACAGTGTATTCATTTTTTAGCTCGGCTAATAGCCATTGAAAAGTCATGTTGTCTTTGAAGCTGAGATGCATCCTTTCCAGCCTGCTAACTAAACCCAAGTTTTCCTTTCTTTAATTGTGAGACTTTATACCTGCTGAGAGCAAGAGGGACCTTATAAATTCATCAGGTTTAGGTTTGGACCAGTTGGTCAGTTGGTCACATTTTACTGCAGAAGCTCAACATACTCATTTCCTCAGGGATTCCATTGGCTCTAACGTGTCCATTTATTCCGTTTACATGTTACGAAGGGATATTTATCATAATGAGGAGTGAAAACTACCCTTCTGGCAGGTGTCCCCTTCCTGGGGAAGATGAGGCCTAATTGACCCTCTTGTCTTTGTTGGTCTAAAACTCATTGCAGACGTGGAGTATACAAACTCTCAGATATTTGTATGTACTTGTTGCTTGTCAGGTATGAAAGCTGTAGATATCTGTACCCTTCTCTTTGTTTTTTTTCAGTCACTGTTGGCAAGAAATACAGCATTTTTCCCCCTTTATGCCTCCAGGACAAATACCTGTTACTGTCTTTTCTGGCCTTTCTAAGTTTTTATCCTATGGTACATGGGGCTGTGCACAAATTTCAGGGGTGGGAAGGAGGATCCATGAACTTGGATGGAAAAAAAAATGGTACCGTCTTTATTTTTACTAACCTCTAAGTGAAAGTTAGCCTTCCCTTCAGTTATTTTTAAAACATTATTCATTTTCCCACATTTACTTATTTTGTTTTTAATTTATGAATAGGTTGCGGTATAAGAACGTTATTCTGAGAAAGGGATCCATAGGTTTC
>JAQQSU010005774.1:0-13707 GCA_028627135.1 Pseudochirops cupreus | reverse complement strand
TGCCATAGCTCTTAGGGAGAGGCTGGGAACTCTTCCTATATACTTCTGGCTGACTGGATAGCGAGGACTCCAAGACCGAGGCCCAAGATGGCGATCCATCCAGGCCACTCAACGTGAGAGCTCTGACCGAGAACAGCCACTCAGTCCCCCTGCTGCCTGCAGCCTGGGGCAGGAAGCTGCAACACTGAGGCCTGTGCAGAACCTCTGCCTTGTGCTTTTCCACTCTGGAGGCCTTCTGGCCAGACTGCTTATCTCCCCCTTTCACAATTCCCATTCACAGCTGCTGCTAATCCGCTCACCTGAAGCTCCTGAGCGTCTCCCGTCCAGCTGCCCCCAGGGCACAGCCACGGCTTTAGGCCAGGCTGGTTTCAGTTTGCAGTGCTCATATAGTTCCTTGTAGCCGAGCTGACTTTAGTGGGAAGTATCTTTGTGTGAGTTTTGGAATTCCAGGATTGGTTTAGAGTCCTATTTTATGGGTATTTTGGGGTGGCTATGTGAGAGCTGCAATGTGTTGCTGCTGCTACGCCGCCATCTTTGCTCTGCCCCCCATTAAAATACTCTTTCAGGGCTTCCAGTAAGGTCCCAGGGCTTTTGTACAAAGTGTTACAAACACAAATCAACACAGACAGAACAGACAGAGTGCTGGGATACCAAAAGTTTTCTTCTTCTCAACTCTGCCACCCCAAGTGTTCCCTTCTCAGTTCTTCTCTTTCCCAGCTTGGGCTTCTCCTTATATATGGTCATTAGTTCCTCCCTATTCCACCCCTTCCTGTTGCATCACCAAGTTCCTCCTACTGTGGGGTTCACAAGTTCTGTTTCTCAACAAAGACTTGATATAATCATGGGCAAGGTTCAAAAGAAACTTGAACTGAAACAAGGAGTTAAATAATTAAATACCTGAAACAAGGTGCTAATTATTTCTGGGTTTGTCATTACACTTAGTCACTTATGCATTTGAGAAATGAGGCCTTTATCGCCTAAATTTGATGTAAAATTTTCTCCCAGTTTCCTATGTTCTTTTCAATTTTGGCATCATTAGCTTTTTGTTTTGTAGAAACCATTTTAACTTTAGGTAATCAAAATATCCATTTTGTTTACTGTGTTTCTCTTTGTCTCTTGCTTGGACATAAACTCTTTCTCTATTAATAGTTATTGGAAGTACATTTTTTCACGTTTCCTTAATTTACTTACTATCACCTTTATGTCTAAATCACATATTTAGGTTGATTTTAGTAAGTGGTGTGAAATTTTGGTATATGTCTACTATCTCCCAAATGCTTTCCAATTTTCCCAGCATTTTTTTTGTCAGAGGGTGAGTTCTTAACCCCAAATCAGGCATCTCTGGGTTTTTCAAACACTGGATTGCTATGGTAATTTACTGTTGTGTATTATGTACTTAATAGATCCCATTGATCTCCACTCATTTCTTAGCTAGCTTTAAGTTGACTGGTCCAAGTTTATATAACTAGTACATATAATAGCTAATATTCAAACATGAGTTTTCTGATTACATACAGGTTCAGTATTCTTTCCACTACACCATATTATAATGAAGTTATGAAAACATCCCACCACACTATTGTCTAGTTCATCTACCTTGACAGCTCAGTATCATGTGGGATCTCAAACCTCAAGTGATCCAAGGTACCAAAAGGTCTCTTAGACTGAGAGACAAGTGCATATGTCACATGATGACTCTTTTCTCAAATACATCATTAGATGAAACCAAGGAACTTGTCCTTTCCATGACCTCAGTTTGGCACTGGTATTTATGGACTTAGACCAAGGGTAGGAAACCTGCAGTCTCAAGGCCACATGTGGCCTTCTAGGTCCTTGGGTGTGGCCTTTTGATTGAGCCAAAGTTTTACAGAACATATTCTTTTATTAAGTGGATTTGTACTATGAAGTTTGGATTCAGTCAAAGGGCCACATTTGAGGACCTAGGGGGTCATATGTGGCCTTAATGCCACAGGTTCCCCACCCTTTACCTATTCAGTCAGTTCTGTACAGATGCCTGGCCAAAATTTTGTTTCTTCAGTGAAAAGTTTCCATTCCCTTATTTGGGGCATTTATACTAAAGAGGTAGAGAAAATGAAACTTCAACTCCCACATCTGATGCTGCAGTAAATTAAGCCAGGAACCTAGCAAGGACCCCAGTTATGTGATTTGCTTCCCATTCTATGACTAACAAACTCCCACTTTCTGATGTTTTTTAATACTTGTTATTCAAAGATGCCATCTTTTAAAAGAAAAGAAAGTTGTCATAATTTCCATAGATATCTGCATATTTTTTCCACATTATATTGTGAGTTGCTTTAGAGCTGACACTTTTTTTTTCTTTGTTTCACTAGTATGTGGCATAGTACCTGGCAAATAGTAGATAATAAATAAATGCTATCTGATTCTTTAATTGATAAGCTTTCTATATCCAACTCAGTCTTACTCTTCTCCAATCTCAGTTCTTCTTTAACTCCTTGCTTTACTATGGTATCTCTAGGACAAGCACTGAGTTGATTAAAGAAAAAAAAATCCCTCCTTTTTTCAGCAAGGGATAGTATTGCTTGATGTCAAATTATACTACAAAAAGTAGGCAACACAACTTTTGACACTGATTAAAAAAAGTAGATCAGTGACACAGAGTAGGAGAATGGACAAAGAAGAATCAGAAAATTTTAACCTAATGACTTGGTGTTTAATGAACATAGGAACAAAATTAATTGGAGAATTTCCTCTTTAATAAGTATTTCTAAAATAAAAAATTGTCCAAAAAGTTTCAGATATTTCTTTTCTTTTTTTTTATTTTGATGAAAGTAATTTTGTTTAATTACTTGTTTTCTCCCCAATTTATTTATTTATATTTATTTTTCAATTTTCATTTCTACATGATTTTGAGTTACAAATTTTTCTCACTGTTTTCCTCTTCCCCCCACCCCCAAATACCAAGACTATTAGTATACCCCTTTCTCTAATCTGTTCTCTCTTATATCCTCCCATAGTCTCCACAACTTTCTAGTAGGGCAAGATGGATTTCTATACCCCAGTGCCTGTATAACTTATTTCCCAGTTGCATGTAATTTTTTTTAAACATTTGTTTTTAAAACTTTGAGTTCCAGATTTTTTTTCCCTTCTTCCTTCCTCACCCAACCCCACTGAGAAGATAGGCATTTGAATACAGGTTATACATGTGTAGTTACTCAAAATATTTCTATAGTAATTAGATTGTGAAAGACTAATTGTAATTCCCTCCATCCTATTGCACCCCACACAATTCTATTTCCTTCTTTGACCCCAGCCCTTTTCAAAAGTGTTTGCCTTTAACTACCCTCTCCCCCAATCTGCCCTCCCATCTATCATCCACTCTCTTATCCCATTCCTCCCCTACTTTCCTGTAGGGTAAGATGTGCCCAATTGAGAGTTTATGTTATTCCCTCCTTAAGCCAAATTCAATGAGAGTAAGGTTGACTCATTCTCTTTCACCTTCCTCTCTTCCCCTCCATTGTAACAGTTTTTCTCTTGCCTCTTTTATATGAGATAATTTACCATATTCTATCTCTTCCTTTCTCCTTCTCCCAATATATTCCTCTCTCACCTCTTAATTTTATTTTTTTAGATATCATCCCTCCATATTCAAATCATCATGTGCCCTCTGTCTAAGCATACATGTACATGCATATGCACACTCACATATATATATATATAAATATATATATATATATTTATACACACCTAAACGTTCTGATGCATACATAAAAATGGATGTATATGATATACATTTATATTCCCTTCAATTGTCCTCATACTGAGAAAAGTCTTATGAGTTACAATTATCATTTCTCCATATAGGAATGTAAATACTTCAACTTTAATAAGTTCCTAATGATTTCTTTTTTCTGTTTATCTTCTCATTCTTCTCTTGCATCTTGTATTTGAAAGTCATATTTTCTATTCTGTTCTGGTTTTTTTCATCTTACATGGAAATCCTCTATTTCATTGAATGACCATGTTTTTCCCTTAAACATTATACAAAGTTTTGCTGAGAAGATGATTCTTGGTTTTAATCCTAATTCCTTTGACCTCTAGAATATCATATTACAAGCCTTTCAATCCCTTAATGTAGAAGCTGCTAGGTCTTGTGTTATCCTGATTGTGTTTTGAGAATACTCAAATTGTTTCTTCCTGACTGCTTGCGGTATTTTCTCCTTGACCTGGGAACTCTGGAATTTGGCTATAATATTCCTAGGAGTTTTCCTTTTGGAACCTTTTTCAAGAGTGATCAGTGAATTCTTTCAATTTTAATTTAGCCCCCTGATTTTTTGAATATCAGGGCAATTTTGCTTGATAATTTCTTGAACAATGGCCCTATTTTTGAACATGGCTTTCAGGTAGTCCAACAATTTTTTAATTGTCTCTCCTGTATCTATTTTCCAGGTCAACGGTTTTTCCAATGAGATAGTTTGCATTGCATTCTATTTTTTTTTTCATTTTTTTGGATCTGTTTTATGTTACCTTAATTTCTGATGAAGTCATTTGCTTCCATTTGCTCCAATCTAATGTTGAAGGGATTATTCTCTTCAGTGAGTTTTTGAAATTATTTTCCATCTATGCAGTTTGTCTTTTTAAGGCATCCATCTACTCAGTGGCTTTGTGGGCCTCTTTTGTCATTTGAGTCAGTTTATTTTAAGGAGTTATTTTTTTCAGTCAGGCTGTTTACTCACTTTTCTTGATTTTATTGCATTGTTCTCATTTCTCTTCCCAATTTTTCCTCCACTTCTCCTACTTGATTTTCAAAATCCTTGTTTTTATTTCCTCCTTGAGTTTTTTTTTAACTTGATTAATATTTTTTTTTAACTTTTCCTTTACAAGATTTGGTTCCACAATCCCTTGAGTTTCAAATTTTATCCCCTATCTCTACTTGCACCCTCCCCCCCCCCACCATGGCTGCATGCAATCAAGTATAGGATCTGCAAATACATTAATATTAGACATTAGTCAGGTTGTAATGAGTATAACTGATGGAAAGAACAATGGGAAAAATGAAACAAAACGAGAAAAAGAAAGAGAGCAGGTGGTTTGCTTAAATCGGCATAAAAATTCTGTAGTTCTTTCTCTGAATGTAGACATCTCTTTGTATCATTAGTATTTTGGAGTTGTCTCATAACCTTGCATTCCTAAGAAGAGCCCAGTCTATCAAAGTTGGTCTTTACACATATGTTGTGTCTGTAATTGTGTAGAAAGTTCTCCTGGTTCTGCTCTTTTCACTCAGCATCAGTTTGTATAAGTCTCTTCAGGTGAATATGAAGTCTGTCTGCTGCTCATTTCTTATTCCACAATAGTTTTCCATTACATTTTTATATTACAACTTGTATAGCCATCCCCTAATTGATAGGCATCCACTTAATTTCCTATTCTTTGCTACCACAAAAAGAGCTGCTATAATCCATTTTGCCTTACAGGCAGTAGGAGGGGTAAGGGGGATGGTTAGAGGGAAGGGATAAAGCCAGACAAGTGCTATTGCTGGTTCAATAAGTATGCACTTATTTATAGGCCTTTGGACAGAATGGTTGAATCATTTCATAACTCCACCAACAATGCATTAGTGTCCCATTTTTTTTCCCACATCCTGTCCAGCATTTGTCATTTTCCTGTTTTGTCATCTTAACCAATCTGACTGGTGAGATGTGGTACCCCAGAGTTGTTTTGATTTGCATTTCTCTAATCAATAGTGATTCAGAGCATTGTTTCATATGCTTATAGAAATCTTTAATTTTTTTCCTCTGAAAACTGCCTGTTCATATCCTTTGACCATTTATCAATTGGGCAATGACTTGTATTCTTATAGATTCAACTCAATTCTCTGTATATTTTAGAAAAGAGGCCTTTATCAGAGACACTGTTTGTAAAAACTCGCAATTTTCAACTTCCTTCTTAATCATGGTTACCTTAGCTTTGTTTATACAGGAACAGTTTAATTTAATGTAATCAAAATTATCAATTTTGCATTTGATACTGCTCTCTAACTCTTGTTTGTTATAAAATCTTCCCTTCTCCACAAATCTGACAGGTATATTATTCCTTGCTGTTACAATAATGTAATATTCACAACACCCATGGTGGTTATGAATATGCAGGTTTGGTGTGAATCTCAAAATGTAGCAAACTCTCCACATGGAAGGCAGAACCAAAGCCTTTATTCAAATACCAGAAAACTGAGTCACAGAACCATAAATACAAGTCACAGAGCCAGAAAGCTAAAGTTATTACAGTAGTCCCAAAGTTGGTACACATGGTTAATGCAGTGAATGCCCACATTCCTAAGCCTTCACAATAGAACAGGCTCCCTCAAGCATGGATCCTTTTCTCAGTCATGATAGCTCCTCACTCAGATTGTTGGAAGTTCTTAGCAAAAAATTCCCAGAAGGAGAGTTTTAGCAAAATTTGCAGCCTCTAGATGCTCACTGAAAGAAAATCTGACTGTCCTGCTGGTTCTCTTCCTTATATACAGTATAACTCCCCCTCCCCCCCATCTGCCCCTTCCTGTTACATCAGCAACTTCCCCCAAGGTGTTAACTACTTCTGTTTTAATTAAATAGCTTAAACAAGGTGTTAACTAGAAACAAGGTTCTGAGTGCCTACTTACTTGCCAATACAAAGGGGCATGGAAGATCTTCAGATTCCATTAACATTACATTTGGCCCCAAAATATTTCATGTCCCTTATATGGAAAAATACATTAATAATACATTTCATTATATGGAGTAATGGGAGTTTTAGGGATAATTGGTGTCAACAGAATTTTACAACAATATAACAAGGAAAGCACATGGAAAACAATATTTTAGGGTAGGGCATGAGCACAAGCTCCCCATCATTCCCCCTCCAACAAATAGGATACCAAAATCTTGGGGTCAGGGAGGAAGGTCTCTTCTCCCATGGCTACTTGCTGCTGAAATTGTACATATAGCTGTCCCTGTCCCAAGAGGTCCCATTTGAGAGGTCAGTTCCTTAACCACCATTTGGAATGTATTTGATACCAGATCCAGGGGTGATACATCAAAGTTGTGGACAAGGGGTGACATCCAGCTTAAAATTAGTTTCCAATTAGTTTTTTGTATATCTTGCCATGGCCCTTTATTGCATATGACTTTTATTGCATCATGATTTAAGAAGGATGCATATTTCTACTTTTCTGCACTGAATTGTGAGGTTTTTATGCCCCAGTACATGGTCAATTTTTGTGTATGTGCCATGTACTGCTGAAAAGAAGGCATATTTCTTTTTATCTCCTCTCATTTTTCTCCAGAGATCTATCATATCTATCCTTTCTAAAAATCTATTCACCTCCTTAACTTCTTTTTTCTTTATTCTGATGGTTAGATTTATCAAGTACAGGGAGGGGGAGATTGAAGTCTCCCACTAGTATAGTTTTGCTATCTATTTCTTCCTCTAACTCTAATTTTCTACACCAAAAATGGGGATGAGACTAGTACCTATCTCCTAATATTGCTTCCAGGATCAAATGAAATAAGAATTTCAAGGCATTTAGAACAATGCCAATTACACAACAATTGCTATATAGAAGCTAGATATTATGTTATATAACTATTATTAATAGTTATACCATAATTAACCTTCCCCATTTATGTTTCCTGCTTAGTGCCAGAATGCTAAATGCTGTTGGAAGACTTACTCAACCAAATGAATTTGGTAACAGCAAATACATGTCACCTATATGTAATTATTCCCTCAACACTGTCAAATTATTTTTCTCAGTTAGTTTGGGTAGTGGAGTGACTATTGGTCCTGGAGTTGGATAGTCCTCATTTCAAATCCAGCCTCAAATATTTGCTAACTGTGTGACAATGGGTAAATCACTTAACCTGTACCTCAATTTCTTCAACTATAAAATGGGTATAATAATACCCCTCAGGGTTTTTCTGAGCATAAAATGAGATAATATTTCAAAATGCTTAGTATGGTAACTGAAAGGGAGAAGGTACTTAATAAGTTTTTGTTTGTTTGTTTTTCTTTCTCTTTTTGTTCTATGATTATTTATCACATTTCTCATAGCAGCTACTCCACACTTTCGCCATTATGCAGACTTCCTAACTCCTTCCCTGTCATGTCTCCTAGCAAAAACTTTATATTTCTGTTTTCCTAAAAAAGAATTGCATTCACTTATCCACATTTTCATTTCACTATCATCTTTACTCATCTTTATTCTGTTGCCTCAATATCTAAGAAAAAAGGATTACCTTTTCCTTGTCAAGACAAGGCTTTAACCAGTGTTCTTGACATCATTCCCTGGTATCTCTTCCTCAACCTCTATCCTGCTCCTAGCTCATCATCTATCTGTCCGATTTTTCATTAATTTTTGTTTTATGTGACCAGAAAAAATGGTCCTTTAATCACTTTCTGCATATCTCTTTAATTATCTCCTTTGTCTTCCTCAAAGGCATTATAAACCTGAGGTAGAATAATTTTAGCTAAATCCATTTGAAAAGAGAAAATTCAAATGAACACTATATACATACATTAAATATATGCATGTATGCATGTGTTGTATATGTGTATATTTACAGACACAAGAAATCAATACTGAAAGCACAAAAGCTGTATCTTTCTCCACCAGCCTCCTTATACATCACAAAGAAAAGTAACTTCAGAAATTACTTGTTGAGATGCCCGAAAGTTATAGTTACTCTACCCTAAAACTCCTACCCTCACTCAACAAAAAAGAGGCAGCAAATGCTGATTCTTCCCAATCATATGATTGAAATGTGCAGATGTAGTAACTGGAAGGAGTGTAAAAAGAGGCATCTTCATTGATTCTGAAGGATTTAGAACCAGAACACACTAGGGGCCAATCTTATCTTCCAAAAGGTTATTCAAGACAAAACCCCAACACAGTCAAATCATTTATCCAAAACATCAATAGGCTCAGTTTTGGGAGTCTGTTCACCAATGATCAAAGAAGTTCTAGGATATAATTGGTTAGAACTCTGAATTGTAATAGAAGGAAAAAAAATTAATGACAAAGATATTATGAAAAAAATAAATTTCAATAAATGCCTCACACAAAAGCAGACAAATCAACACCAAGCATCCTTAAACCAAAAGGAAGAATGAATGAAATGTCAAAGACATTACCAGATTCTCTTAGCAAATGTTATGATACAGAGAATGGGGAATCTATAATGCCCTGATAAAAGAGTTCATTGCGTGAACATTCAAGAAGGAATTAAATAAAACAAGGAAGTTCAAAATAAAATTTTATTTTTAATTAAATAATTAATTTTTAGTTTCCAACTTTCACTTTTATACTTTGAGTTCCAAATTTTAGACCTTCCCATTCCCCTCCCCAAGATGGAATATACTCTGATATAGACCATACATGTACAATCGTATTAAACATATTTCCACCTTAGTCATGTTTTAAAAGAAGAATCAGAACAAAATGGGGAGAAAAACAAGAAAAAAAGAAAAATTATTATAAGTTTCAATTTTCATTCAAACTTCATAGTTCCTTCTCTAGCTGTAGATAGTATTTTTCCTCAGGAGGTTTTTGGAATTGTCTTAGAACATTGCATTGCTGAGAAGAGATAAGTCTAAAAAAGTTGGTTATCCCACAATGTTACTGTCCTTGTATACAATGATCTCTTGGTTTCACACACTTTACTCAACACCAGTTCCTGTAAATTTTTCCAGGGTTTTCTGAAATCTGCCTGCTCATCATTTCTTCAGAACAATAGAATTCCATTAGTTTCATATAGCACAACTTATTCTGTTATTCTCCAATTGATGAGAATCTCCTCAATTTCCAATTCTTTGCCAAGACAAAAAGAACTAACATAATTATTTTTGTACATATGGGACCATTTTCCTTCTTTATGGTCTCTTTTGCCTAGAAACCTACTAGTGGGATAGAAACCTACTAGTGGATCAAAGACTCTTTTTGATTAGTTTCAAATTGCACTTTAGAATGGTTGGATAGGTTCACAGCTCTGCCAACAATTCATTACTGTTCCAATTTTCCCACATCTCCAACATTTATCATTTCTCTGTTTTGTCATGTTTGTTTGTAAATGTCATAAATATGATGTGGTACTTGAGTGTTATTTTAATTTGCATTTCTCTAATCAATAGTGATTTAGAGCATTTTTTCATATGACTGGAGATAATTTTGATTCATCTGAAAACTGCTGTTCATTTCCTTTGACCATTTATCAACTGGGGAATGATTTGTATTATAAATCTTTTTCAGTTCTCTATATATTTTAGAAATTAGGCATTTATCAGAGCCACTGGCTGTAAATCTATATCTATAAATCTATATCTATATCTATCTATATCTATCTATCTGTCTCTGTGTGTGTATACATACACACACATATATATGTATATATTCCTCAGCCTTCTCTTTCCTTTCTAATCTTTTTTTTTTGATTTAATGTAATCAAAATTATCCATTTTATATTTCATAATGATCTCTAATTCTTGTTTTGTCATACATTCTTCCCTTGTCCTTGGATCTGATAGGTAAACTATTCCTTTCTCTCCTAATTTGCTTATTGTATCTCCTTTTCTGTCTAAATAATATACCCATTTTTTTTCTTATCTTGGTATATAGTGTAACATGTTGTTCTATGTCCAGTTTTTGCCATACTGTTTTCCAGTTTTCCCAGCAGATTTGGTCAAATAATGAGTCATTATACCAGAAGCTAGAGTCTTTAGATTTATGAAAGAGTAGATTACTATAGCCATTAACTGTTATGTCTTGCATACCTAATCTATTCCACTGATCCATCATTCCATTTCATAATCAATACTAAGTAATTTTGTACATTGCTGCTTTATAATACAGTTTTAGATCTCATAGAGCTAGGCCACGTTCTCTTGAACTTCTTTTCATTAATCCACTTAATATCTGGGTCTTTCATCCTTCAAAATGAATTTTCTTAATTTTTTCTAATTCTATAAAATGTGTTTGATAGTTTGATTTGTATGAAACTGAATAAGTAAATTAATGTATATAATTAATTACTTATTAATATTCAAGTTAATATATAAACATATTTTATTATTTGGGAAATTTGGTGGAGTCTTAAATTATTTTTATGATAAAAGTATGGTAATAAATTGGACATATATATATATATGTATATATATACACATACATACATACATACATACATACATACATATATATATATATATATATATATATATATATATATATATATATGGATGGATGGATGGATGGATGGATATAAGGACTGCACTCCTCTCAGCAATGCAACACTTTAAGACAGCTCCAAAAGACTCTTGACAGAAATGGTTATGCACATCCAAAGAAAGAACTTTAGAGTCCAAATGCAGATTGAAACAAACTACTTCTCTCTCTCTCTCTCTCTTTTTTTTTTGTTCCTTCTTTCTCATTGGTTATAATTCTTATTTACAACTTTACTTGAACAATGAGAAGGTATTTGTAGAACATATTTCAGATTGCATGCCACCATGGGTGGGGAGGGGGTAGGCAAGTGAGTGGGAGAAAATTTGGGACTAAAGGGATTGTGGAACTGAATGTTTTAAACTGAAAGTTAAAAAAATAAATAAATTCAAAATAAAAAAAGTAATTTTTACAATCAGTATCTCAAATAAAGGCCACATTTGACTTTGTGCCTTTTTTTAAGAGGGGAAGGCAGGGCAATTGATGTTATGTGATTTCCCCAAGGTCACACAGCTAGCAAGTGTTAAGTATCTGAGGCTGAATTTGAACTCAGGCCATCATGACTCCAGGGCTGATATTCTATTCACTGTGCCACCTAGCTGCCCCTAGACTTCATTTCTAAAACATAAAGAGACCTGAGTCAAATTCATTAGAATTCAAGTCATTCCCCAACTGATACATTGTCAAATGATATGACAGCAGTTTTCAGAGGAAGAAATTGAAGATAATTATGAGTATATTTTAAAAAATGGTCTAAATCACTATCGATCAGAAAAAGTGAAATCAAAACAACTCTCAGGTACCACATTTCACCATTTAGATTGACTAATAAGACAAAACAGGAAACTGAGAAACACTGGAAAAGATTTAGGAAAAGGGGAACTCTAATGCATTGTTTGTGGAGTTGTGAACTCATCCAATCATTCTGCAGAGCAATGTATAGCCCCTAGCACTATAAAAAGTACATACCCTTTGACCCAGGAATACCACTTTTATGTCTGTATTCCAAAGAGATCATTCCAGTGGGAAAAGGACCCATATGTACAAAAATATTTATAGCAGCTCTTTTGTGGTGGCAAAAAACTGGAAATCAAGGGGATGCCTATCAATTGGGAAATGGCTAAACTCGTTTTAGTATATGAAAGTAAGGGAACACTATTATGCTATAAAAAAGAAGGAGCAGACAGACTTCATAATGACCTGGAGAGACTTACATAAACCGATGCTGAGTGAGTGTTGCAGAACCAGGAGAACATCGTGCACAATTACAGACACATCGTATTTGTGATGACTGAGTTTGATAAAATCGGATCCCCTCAGCAGTACAAGGTTCTAAGACAGCTCCAAAGGATTCATGATGGAAAAGGCTATCCATACCAGAGTAAGCATTATGGAGTTTGAATGCAGATTGTTGCAAACTGCTTGCTCTCTCTATTTTTTGTTTTGTGTGTTTTTGTTGTTGTTGTTTCTTCATCCGTGTTATTCATTCCATTGATTATAGTTCTTCTTTACAACTTTACTAATGTTTAATGTGAAGATATATTTAGAACTCATAGCAGATTGCATACAGCATGGGAGGAGTGTGAAGGGAAGGGGGGAACTGGAAACCAAAAACTTGTAGAACTGAATGTTGTAAACTAAAAGTAAATAAATAAAAATTAGTAAATAACTTTTAAAAGGGGGACAGCTAGATGAAGTAATGAATAGAACACTGGCCCTGGAATGAGGAGGACCTCAGTTGAAATCCAGTCTCAGACACTTGACACAATTACTAGCTGTATAACCTTAGACATGTCACTTAACTCCAATTGCTTTGCCTCTCCCCCCAGCCCTTTCAAAGAAAAAATAACCCTGCATTTCTGGTTTAAATCTCACCTGGTCATAGTGTATTATCTTCATGATAAGTTGCTGTAATCTTTTTTTTTTTTGCTAATGTTTTATTTAAATTTCTTCACCTATATTCATTAAGGAAACTGGTCTGTACTATTCTTTCCATGCTTTGTCTCTTCTGGGTTTAGGTATAGACTCCATATTTGTATCATGGAAAAAAAAAAGTCATAGTTCTCCCCTCTTTGGCTATTTTCCTAGTTTATATAGTATTGAAGGTAAATGTTCTAAAATGTCTGGTAGAATTCACTAGTAAATCCATCTGGTCCTGAAGATGTTTCCTTAGGATGTTCTTTAAGGGCTTCTTCAGTTTCATTTTCTGAAATCAGGTTACGTAGGTTTTTTTTTTTTAATTTTCTCTTCGATTAACCTTGGCAATTTATATTTTTGTAAATATTTATCTATTTCACTAACAGTTTTTGTTTTATTCACATACAGTTAGGCAAAATAGCTGCTAATTATTATTTTAATTTCCCATTCATTGGTGGTGAATTTACCTTTTTCTTTTTTGATACTGGTAATTTAGTTTTTTTCTTTCTTTTCTTTTAAATCAAATTAACCAAAGATTTATCTATTTTATTGGGTTTTTTTTT
>JAQQSU010005773.1:5000-13708 GCA_028627135.1 Pseudochirops cupreus | reverse complement strand
CGGGAGATCCTGCGCCTTCACGGAGCTGGGGTTCCTAGGATACTCCAGAAGAAGCAGTGCAGGTGGCCTGCTCTCAATTCTGGGAGATGTGTCTCAAAATCAAGGCCAGCGAATGTGGTTAAAATGATAGCAGACATTCTTACAGCGCTTTAAAGATCGTGAAGCAACACTTTATGCACATTAGGTGCTGTAGGTATTGCAGTTCCCAGTTGCAGATGAGAAAACAGGCTGAGAGACGCCAAGCGACTCAAAGATACACACAGCCAATCAGAGCTGAGAGAGATTCGAACCCAAACCTTCTAAACTTCGAATCCAGCACAACTCTCCCCATACCAGATTTCTTCTCAGGTGGGCTCATCGTGCCCACTTGGGTGTGGAAATTCTTGCTAAACTTCTAAACACAGATTTTTTTTTTTCTGGGTGCACTTTGGTTTATAAGGGTTTGAAATAAAACCCGTGATCTCTACCTCCCCACACACCTCAACAAAACCCCTTTGGAATTTTCCTTTCATGAGGAAAATCAGAGCTTCTTTCCATGCCTGAAGCCCTTCTCTTTCTTGCTCCAGTTACTCTGGGATTAGGTCAAATTTTAACAGCCTAAAGAGGCAAAACCGGGGCCTTCTTTCAAGAGAGAACCTTAGCCCTACATAAAGTAAGCTGCTTTCCCCAAACATTTCCCATGAAACAAAAGAACAATCTCCAAACAAAAATCAGAAAAGACACAAAGCAATCTCCTTACTGTTTAATATATGTTTAAAACAATTCTCTATTGCCAAGAAATATCTTATTTTCTTAATAATTATGTTATTTTCTTATACTCTTTTTAATTTTGAGCTCCAAATTCTCTCCCGTGCCTCCCCCACCCATCGAGAAGCAAGCAATGTGATATCAATTATGCATTTGAAGTTATATCCTTTCTTGATCAAGATTATAAACACTTTCGCATTTTGTAAAAGACAGAAACAATGTAAGACCTTTAGCTATGAATGAATTTATGAGCTGTGAAATAGTGTTGCATTAAGAAGGAATTCACATATCCCCTTTAAAAGTCAATATGGGTCATTTTTCAAACCAAGAATGTAATGTCTTGAGCAAGACTTGGGAATTTCTTTCAGGCTCACACACCCCTCCATCCATAATCATATCTTCCCCCAGGACAAAGAAAAAAGCCAGCTTGGTAGATGTGTGAATTCCAAGTTGGGTGCTGGGATAGGGGAAACACGGGTCCCTTAGACTTCACCTCCATTTCCAAACACTTAATTGGGGGGGGGGAGGGAGGCATTCCAAAGTGGATCATTTTGCTTTAAAATAATTTCTCATTGCTACCAAAGGGAAGGATGAAGTGACTTTGGTTAGTAACTGTGTTCCTTAAAAGTGTTCTTGCAACTTTTAGACAAATCCAAAGCAAAATTGTTTTGTTAAGGTCAGGGGAAGAGAAGAGATTGACTTGTGAGTCTGACCATTTCTCCCCTCCCTTTGATGAGTCATGAAATACTAGTTTCAATACAATTTTTAGGGTTGCTATAATTGTCTGGGGTTTTTCCCCATAAACAACATGTCCCATATTTAGCTGGAAGACACGTGCTTGAGAACTCCTGGTTGCCAACATCGCAAGGGAGTATAAAGAAATTCTGCACAAAAGCCACAATGGTGCTGAGGGAAAACTTTCCAACAAGTCCAGTATCCTATATGGTTTTCTTTTAAAATGGGGAGTCCCAGTAGCAAGTCAATTTTCAGTCTGAATTCCTTGGCCCTAGCAAGAGACCAGGGCACTCTTTATTGAAGGAGTCACAAACAGGCCCACATGAGTGTGCTGGTGCAATTCACCAATACATCGAAGAGACTTAGAACAGTCTTGTCTGTAGGTTAAACTGTATGCTTAAGCCTGCAAACTACATCTGGGCCTCCGAAGAGGTGAAACCAGCCTTGCCTGCCTCCTACTGGGCAACAGCCAGCGTGGACAGTGACTGCATTTTGTTCCCTACCCATTGCCTGCAGGCTGAACAGCTTTTCTTCTGGTCATAGTTTCATGGCAAAAAAAGAAAAAGGAAAAAAAGACCTGGGGTTTGGGAATTAACACACACAAAGCAGGGGATCAGCTCTCTGGTTCCTTCAGTAACTGCAAAGTATCTCTTTCATTCCTCGTTTCTGGGTGCTTTTATTCCATGTCCTAACACAGGTATACTTAGCATTTGTGTGGATCATGAGCAAGAGACAGCATAGGGTAATGAAGAAAGGGCTGGCCCTTGATTTAGAAAGACTTGGGTTAGGAAGACCTGCTTTGGAAACATACTAAATGGCCATAGGTAAGTCATAGACAGTAACTGATCTGCATTGGTGGAAGGAGTTTCCATACAGGAAGTTCCCTATGGGAGTGGGGAAGAAAGAAGAGTAAATCTACCAGGCATTCATGTTGCTAACACAGTTACAACCCTGAGTTTCCTCACCTCCAGTATTGTGATCATTTGGTTTGTGTTTGACCAAAGCATATCTTTTCCATGCTGCAGATAACAGCTTCTTAAATTGGTATTTCTGGTTGCAATCTTCTCTGGTTCATAGTCTTCACTGCACTGTTGCAGCCTGATGGAGACATTTATTTTTGTTGGTTTGGGATCATAGAAGTTCATTTCTCTTATCAGTGTCTAGGAAATTCATACACAGAATACTAAAGGGCACTTACTCCTCCAGCAAGAATGCCTGTAGCGAGTGCCAGACCAGACAGGACAGGGTCAGGCCTAATTGCTGAACTCCAAGAATAAGATTGATATTTTAATGTACATGGGAAACTTTTGCTAAAAATTGACAGGTTTGGTTTTTTTTGGGGGGGGGGAGCTTTTCAGGCATTGAAGATGTTGGCTTGTGAGAAGTCCAATCTTCTGGATCTGGGACTAGGATTTCAGGCACAAGTGTTCCTACTGTGGGAAACTCAATTAGGTATGTAAAGGATGAACCGAGAGTGTCTGTCTTCAATCTCAGCTTTCAAAGAAACAAAGAATTAGTAACAATTCATCTGAATAGAGGAATACTTTTACATAAATACAATTCTGAAACTCGAGTGGCATAACCCACCCACCCCACCCCCTTTTGGAGCAAGGTCTCGATTTCAGAAGAATTGAAAAGCTTAACTCTCATTAATATTAATAATAATGAGAACAGATCCCACAATACAAGAAACAGATCCCATACTAGTTCACTAAACTACTTACGGAGAGCAAAGTAAATACTCCGATTTGTCTTGGGGGTGGGGTTAAGGGGGAGAGTTTAATTATACCTGTATTTATAGGAAAGGATAGATCCCTGGTTATTGGAAGTGTCCAAACATACTATGACTTCATTCTGACCTTTTGGAATTAGTCATTGCTAAATTCTGAGAAAAATATTGGGTATCTACCCTAGGCATCCTGTACAACTACAACACCCTTCCACCTTCAAAAAGTGAAGAATCGATTCAGAGGAACTCCAGGTTTGCTAAAGCAGTGTGTTGTAGCTCTCACAAATGGGACTTGGTTTCCTATTTTATAGGTAAGTGTCGTGTGGGTCTTTAGATTTAATTACCAAATGGAAACAACTATCCCTAATTCAGATAACAACAGAAGTCACTTTCTCACCCCCTATCTTCCAGCTCACCAGGAGCAGCCAGGGCAGAACATTGGAGAAGCCCCACTTCAGGCTCTAACATAACCTTTCCCTCCCCCTGGCCCCTCCCCTCCATCCACGTACCAACATACCAGGGTGACCAAGAGGGCCCCGGGATGGAGATGGCTCTTCAAGATCAGTCTGCCCTGTTGCGGCTCGGGAGGGGGCCTCAGAAAGCGGCAAATCCCGGGTCCGGTTTTCAAAATCCACCTGTAATTTCAGGAGAAATGGAGAACAATTTAGACTAGTGTGGGCGTCTGGAACTTGTTTCTCCCTGCCCTCTCCAGACCGAGCTGGTTTTGCTTAGTGGCTTGAAACGTAAAAACAATAGAAGATAGAACTAGCATTTATTTCAAAATCATTAGCAATATCCTCTTTTCCACCCCTACTCCTCCCCACACACACACTCAAGGAGATGAAAAGAAACGCCATTCAGAGCTTTTCCAGAAGCAAGATCTTTTTTTTTCTTCCCTTGCCTTGCACCAAGAAAACTTGTAATGCAACCAGATAGCATTAAAATTCAATCAAGAAAAAAAAACAAGCATTAAAATCTGCTCTTCTCCTTTCCTCTACTACATACAGCACTGGACCCTCCTCCCCCTAACCCCCAACAAAAGTGCAGCATCTAGAGGAAAGCCCCCAGAATAACTTGGAAAACTTCGTGTTGCTATTTTTAAAGGCGCCATTTCCAGAGCGGGAAAGGTCTGTCTCCCAGGGCTGGGCCCCAGATGCTGTATTAATGTAACTTAATTTTGTAGCTGCTTCTTTTTAAAGATTATTTGGAATGGATTGTTTCTTTTGTTTACTATCCACCAAACGACCTCTGCTAATCTTATATTTTATCTCCGTAACATATGGAAAAGCCATTTATTCTGGCCAATCACAATAAAGTGAAGAAAACCCCATTTTATGGAAAGGTATATATCACAAGTCTGTTGATCATTAAAGATATGATTACCAGTGAAAACCCTCCAAAGGTGGCACATTTATGCTTCCAGGAACAGATGGGGACATGAATTTTCCTTGCAAATACTTTTGAAATTGCTCTACTGGTAGCAGTATAAAAATGATATACAGATGCCAGGACCAACCAGGCAAGGACAGGAAACCCAGATTTACACAGTAAAGGCTTCACATGCGCTCCGTCAGTTTTGATTGATCTGCGCTATACCTCAAGAACTTGTTGACTGGGTAGGGAAACAGTGCAAATAATTCACTGCAACAAGCCAGATAATTCATCCCGCCAATCGGTCCGCTTCCCTTTCTCGCCGTGACATACGAGCCTTCCCCTCCAAAGATGCATCATTCTCCAGCGTGAGCAATATTCGAGGTATTAAAGCGCACACAAAAGAAGGCGGGCCCCCTCACAGAGACAAGGAGAAGTTGTTTTGATAATGGCAGCCAGATAGCTTTCCACTTTAAGTCGGGCCAAAGCATTCAGAGCCAATTGTCATTATCATATTGATTAAAAAAAAAAAAACTTCATCATAGTGCAATTTTGGGTTTAACGCCGACGGATTGGGAAAGAGCAAAGCGTGATCTCGCAAAAGCACAACATTCTGACCGCAGAGACGTTTCCCTGTTCCAGTTCATTGATGGAGTTGATGAAGTTTAAATGAAGCAGACACTGGATAAAAGTAAGGGTATTGACCACTGGGCGCCGCGATCTGCGCTTGAAAAGACCCGATACATGCAGAAAAGCAAGATTTGCTAAATGCTCTAATCTTCAATCAAATCTTACATCAATACAGACAAAGTTTGGTAATGAGAGATTCAATGAAGCATGCGGGAGAGAGAATTAATCCTCTTGGTCTAAACTGGCTTCAACTTTGAAGCCCGCTCCGAAGGAAAGACAGTTATCTAAATGCTAAATAAGAAACTTATTGTACTTTTCACGGCATGCTAATCTTTTGTCTATTTCATCTCTATTATTTGTATGCTCGTAGACCGCAGTTGTCATGGTGATTATAGCAAGCCACGCTCTGTGGATGGCGGCGAGGAAACAGCAGTGAATGTGGTAGAAAAAGAAAAAAAAAATCCACGCAACCCACAGTCCCAAAAAGAGGGGGGAGGGGAAAGGGGAGAAAAAAAAAAACATGGTAATTTAGCCCCTTCTCTGATACCCTGTCTGTTGCGTGCCTCCACCTCCTCCGGGCTGTGGACACTGAAACTGCACGTCTGCCACGACGGGGACGATCAGACGGCTTGGCCAACCCCCAGAGGGCTGCCCCTTACCACCCTGGAAGTAAGCTCCCCACGCCCGAGCTCACGCCTTCCCATGGGGAAAGGGCACGACCTGCCCTTTGCTAGAGCTCTCTACAGGGCCGGAGGTTGCAGCTTGGAGCTCCGCAGCGCTTTCCCTCTCCCTCCCGACCACCCTCCCGAGAGACCGGAGGAAAGGCTCCTTTCCACTGCCAGCGCTACCGAGGGATGGCAAAAGGCCCGGGTGGCGGCCCAGGTTCTGTAAACAGCGTGGAGAAAGATGTGCGGGAACGGGAGGGGAGAGCAGGGGACCTTCAACAGGCCCGATGGGGTTCCCAGAGACTCCAGGGTGCCTTGGGCCTAGGCTGGGAAGAGAGTGTGGTCGGTGCTAGGGACCTAAGAGGACGAAGAAGGCGAGGGAGACCGAGAGGAGGAGGAGAAGGAAAGAGAAGGAAGAGGCAAAGAAAATGAAGGAGAAAAGGAGGAGGAGACCAAGAAGAGAGAGGGGGAAAGGAGAGAAAAATGAGGTGAAAAGGAGGGGGGAGAAGTGAAGAAGATGGAGGCGAGAAAGGAAGAGAGCACAGGAGAGTGGAGGAGAATAGAGGAGGGAGAGAGACCGAAGAAATGAAAAGGGGGAAAGAGAGAGGAGAAATAGGAGAGAAAGAACAAAGATAGGAAAGAGGGAGAAGGAAGAGAAATGTGGGTGAAAGAAGCAGAATAGAGGGGAAGGGCGAGCAGGAAGGTGGAGAAAGAATGAAAGAGAAGGAAAATGGAAGAAAAATGGATAAGAAGAGAGGAGAAAGAATGGAAGGAGATGAAAAGAGAAAGGAGGGAGAGGAGGGAAACGATAGAAAAAGTGGAGAGGAGAAAGGGAGAAGAGATGGAGAGAGTGAAGAGGAAGAAGGGAGAAGGGAGGAGAAAAAGGACGGAGAAGGGAAGGCAGAGAAGAGAGGAAGAGGAGAAGATGGAGAGAAACAGAGAACAGGAAAGTGTGGCAGAGGAGAGAGACAAGAAGACAGGAGTGATGGAGATGTGCAGAAGCAGGGCAGCCACGGGCCTCCTCAGCATCTTCTGCCTCCGCAGCCCCGAGGGGAGCCCAGACACCGCCTCCAGGAGGCCAGGCCGGGAGCCCCGAGCTAGCTCGGGGAGCGGGGGGCAGCGGGCAGCGGCGGCAATCGCATGCTGGACAAAGGTGGCGACCGGGCCTTTTATGCGATTTACAAAAGTTGCCAAATTAAGACGGGATTATAACTGCTCGAGCCCTAGTCGGGGCCGAAAGGTGGGGGGTGGCCAATATAGCCCAGCAGTGTTGATGAAAAGCTTAAAAAGTAATAAAGGCGAGAAGGGAGCGGCCAAGTAACGCGTCCGACTCTGATTAGAGACGCGAGCGCGCCGAGGCTGTGAACTTGAGTCGTTGTTTGAACTTTAATTTGTTCATTAACAGGATTTTGCCCCTCACTGCGAATGTTATTACTTCCCTTTGCCTGCTCCGCACCAACTCCAGGCCCTAATGAAAGAGTCTGGCAAAAAGTTAAACGCCTAGTAATTAACTCGTTTAATTGAAAAAGCGAGAGAGAGGGAGAGAGAGGTCTCGCTACAAGCCATAGAAAAGTGACCCGGCAGAAGGAAATGGTCGTGAAGGGCGGGCCGGAGGGGCCTCGGGCTGGGCTTTGGACTGGCCACTTGAGATCTGCCTCCCTGGACCCACAGTAAGGCCCGCCAGCCTGCCTCCCTACAGTCTGCTTGGCCAGTTGGTCACAGCATTCTGCCTCCTCCCTTTCAGGGGGGCCAATCAGCTCCCCAGCTCCCAGGTGGGACTGCCCTCGGCTCTCCAGGAAGCCAGGGGTTTATTTTAGGAGTAGCAAGGAGCTTGGTAGTCAGAACTGAACATTTCTGGGTGAGGGAATATCAAGGCAACAAAATCTCTCTCTCTGTCTCTCTGTCTCTCTGTCTCTCTGTCTCTCTCTGTCTCTGTCTCTCTCTGTCTCTCTCTCTGTCTCTCTCTCTGTCTCTCTGTCTCTCTCTCTCTCTCTCTGTCTCTCTCTGTCTCTCTCTCTCTCTCTCTGTCTCTCTCTCTCTCTCTCTCTCTCTCTCTCTCTCTCTCTATCTGTGTGTGTGTCTCTCTCTCCTCCTTCTCTTCTTCTCCCTAATCTTCATGTTTGCAGCCCAAACAGCCACATTATACTGCCTTCCTTTCCCTTATCACCTTCTATATATCTACATTTGGACAAAAGATAAAAAACCTTGGAGATCAAAACTAAAACTAATCCTTTCTCTTTTCCAAAAAAGCAATAGGGATCCATTTATCGGGGTCCCCGGGACTTCCTATCTTTGTCTCTTCTCTGTCCGTGTTTGTCAGCCCCTGAAAACTTTGACCCACCCCTCAAATCCTCTTTCAACAGGAAATTAAGCTGGGTCACAATTAAATATTCAGGCACTGGGGCTCTTAGCACAAGGTATATGAGTCTTTGCATTGAAATCAAGAAACAGCCCACATCATTTCGTACCCTTTTCCTTACTCAAAGTGCCAGCTGAGTTTGTCACACCAACACATTCTTTTTTGGTTCCTGTCCCTACCACATTTCGCTGGAAGGATAGACATCTAAGTGGGCAATCCTAGTGGCTCAGGCACTGGGCCTAAAGTCAAGAAGACCTGAGTTGAATTCCTTCCTTAGACACCTAGCTGAGTGACTGAGCAAGTCACTTCAGTCTGCCTGACTCAGTTTCCCCAACTATAAAATGGGGGTAATACTAGCATCTACCTCCCAGTGTTGTTGTGGGGATCAGATGAGATAATATTTGTAAAGAGGTTAGCCCAGTGCCTGGCACATAGTAGGTACTTAATAAATACTTGTTACCTCCCTCCCCTT
>JAQQSU010005772.1:0-13708 GCA_028627135.1 Pseudochirops cupreus | reverse complement strand
TCTATCTATCTTTGTATGTATATATATATATATATGTGTGTGTGTGTGTGTGTGTGTGTGTGTATATATGCAATTATTATTATTATTATTATTATTATTGACTACATCCAACTGGAACTTGAGATACACAGGCACTGTAGTTGGGAGATCCATCCTGCCCTACCAAAAAGTGACATAGGAGAGAATAGACTGGGGGAGGGGGGAAACACTGGGATGGCTGTCTTGGGGTGGTGGGTGGGGGAAAGACGGGGAGAAAATATGTAACTCAAAAAAAATTTAATAAAATAAATTAAAAAAAAAAAGAAACAAGACAGCATGCTACTAATAAAATGATTGCACCATGAAAAAAAAAAGAAATGATGGGCAGGCAGAGTTCAGTAAAACCTTTAAACACTTGTATGAACTGATGCAAAGTGAAATGAGCAAAACCAGGAAAGCATTGTACACAGTATCAGCAACATTGTGTGATGATCAGCTATGAACGATTCAGTTCTCAGCAACACAATGATCCAAGACAAGTACAAAGTACTCACAAAGGAAAATGCTAACCACATTTATAAAGAACTGATGGACTCTGAATGCAGATTGAGGTCCACTTTTCTCACTTTATTCTTTTTCATCGTTTTTTCCCCATTTGATCTGTTTCTTTTTTTGCAACCGTGACTATTATAGAAATATGTTTTACATGATAGCACATTCATGACCTATATAAAATTGTGTACCATATTAGGAAGAGGGGAAGGAGGGAGGGAGAAAAATTTGGAACTCAGAATTTTGTAAAAAATGAATGCTAAAATTGTCTTGACATGTAATTGGGGAGGAAACGTTATTAAAAAAAAATAAATGGAAAGAGCCCAGGCTTGGGAGTCAGGAGGAAATATTAGTCTATACTCTGTTGCTAGCTCAAAGTGTGACCCTGGGTAAAAATAATAATCATGATATTAATGTTGCTAGCTAGCATTTCTATTGCTTTGATTTGCATTTCTCAACATTACCTCTTTTGATCCTTCCAACAACCCTGTGATGTTGGGGTTGTTATTCTCAACTGACAGTGAGAAAATTGAGCCTCAGAGGCCCTCGGTGCCTTGCCCATGATGGCACAGGCAATATGTGGGCCAGCATTCTTTCTACTAACAGGATTCTGCAAAAATGACCTCACTTCCCTTGCTCTCAGTATTTTCATGAGTAAAATGGGGACAATAATGTTTGCCCTCTTCTGAAAGTTGTCAGGATCCTGGATGTTTTTTTGAGCAGAGAGGAGGAATACAATCAGATTTGTGGTTTAATGTTCTTTTGGCAAATAGTGAGAACTTAATGCTTGTTGGAAGTCTCTAGAGAATCTATTAAAGGAGGAAGGCGGCATTGGATTATTAACACTTTGAAGGGAAGGAAATAGTTTTAGCAGGTGAAAACTGGAATCATCAAACACGTGGCCTCTATCACTCCCTGGTATGACCCGAACAAAATTAAAATGTAGTTGGGAAACATTTGACAAAATAGATACAAATACAATAGAATATAGGTCATGTTGAGATGCAACTTTTTAAATCAATATATGGCCCACACTTCTTATGTGCATGCGCACGTGTGTATGTGTGTGTTTTGTTGTTGTTCAGTCATGTCTGACTCTTCATGACCCTTTTGGGGGTCTTCTCACCAAAGATACTGGAGTGGTTTGCCATGTCCTTCTCCAGCTCATCCTGAGGCCAGGTTTGAACTTAGGAAGATGAGTCTTCCTGACTCCAGGTTGGGCACTCTATGCACTGTGGTGCCCCCACTGCTGCCTTTGTGTATGGTTTAATGGCACCCATTTCTTTTTGACTTTGACAATATTGATAAAATCAATGAGGCCTCACTAGTACTCACGGCCAGAAGCTACCTGTGGGTAGCTTCTGTGGGTTATCTCTACCAGACACAGGCCAGATCAAAGGGAAAGTTTAGAGCTCAGAAGCCCTGGGTGTTCCACCAAGAATCCACAGCCTTGGGATATGTCTGCAGCAGCGTCCTTCCTGAAGGTAGGGCCAAGCTAGTTGGAAGTGGTTCCCTTACTTTTGGCCTCCTGTCCTTGATCCCACTGGCACTCCACAACAGGCCCCAGAGTCTAGCAGATCCGGAACAGCCCCCATCTTCCAGGTGATAGGAAGTGACCAAGGCGCAGGTCAGGGATAGGACCTTCCTGGTCCCCCCACTCCCAACTCAATGCTCTTTTCCACCGCTGGACTAGAAGAGGTCTTAGTTGTGAGGTTAAGAGACATACATTATGGTTCCCTGAGCCTAGCAAAGGGCTCAATCTTCTCATGTGTGAAGCTGGATTAACAATCTTTGTAACACCTATCACTGTGAGGTTTGTGTGGTCGGTTTCTGGAGAGGAAAATGCTGTATATACCTTTAAGAGCTATAGAAATAGAGGTTATTTCTTTTGTTGTGATTTTCAGGGCAAGGGCTGTTAGACCTGCCAGGAATTCAATGACCAGACTCATAGCCTGACCTTTGACCTTCCCTCTGAGGGGTTTCTTACCTTGATCTGAATTGAATGTTCAGTTTGGGATGGAGATGGGGATAAAATATGTGAAGTACAGCCCTGACCCGCAGTGGCCTCAGGGTCTGGAGGATCGCTGAGGTAGCTGTAGTAGCCAGGGCTGGCATGGAGACCTGGCTAGGGCCCAGTGTCCAAGCTCAGCAGTCAAGGTGAGTCAGAACTTGTTAAACTGAAGTGAGCTCATATCTGCTGATCCCAAATCCAACATATCCTCTTTGGGGTCTGTAGACACCACACATTCCCCTGGAGGGAGGAGAGAGGTGACAGGGACCTGAAAGGAAACTGCCAAATGGTCACAGTTCCTGGGCCACTCTGGACAAGCAGGAGGTCGCCCCTGGGGACCCAACATGTCCACCTGTCTCCTTGCTAAGGAAGCCCGGGCAGCTGAGCTGAGAGGTGGGGTCAGGAAGCACCAATTCCCAAGACAAGCTCAGCCCCTTTCCTACTCCAAGGGGGTTTTGTGGCAGCAGGGAGCAGCTGAGGTCTTTTCAGTGTTGGTGAGAGTAGTGGGCCTTAGAAGGAGGGCGGGAAAGAGAGTGAGGCCTCCAGGAGAGGGCCTGAGGTGTGAGGCTGCAGGGGTCTGGGGTGTCTGAGTGGCCTTCCCACCCTGGAAGTCTCTGTTTCCTCTTGAGTTGTGGATGCCCTTGGGGAAGTCTTGTGTGCCAAGGCAGAACAAGGCTTCAGGCCATGAGGACTGTAGATCCGAGTGTATGCTTTCCTCTGATCTCTCCAGCTTTAGTTGTGTTTTCTTTTTTTTGCTTTTTGGAGGGTAATTGGGGTTAAGTGACTTGCCCAAGGTCACACGCTAGTTTTTGTGTTAAGTGTTTGAGGCCGAATTTGAACTCTGGTCCTCCTGATTCCAGGGCCGGTGCTTTATTCACTGCGCCACCTAGCTGCCCCTCAGTTTTCTTATCTATGAAATAGAGATAAGACTATTTGTACTGGCTATTAGACAATAAGACTATTGTATTGGCTAGGGAGTCAGACTTAGGTTCAAATCCTGCTTCTGACCTTTTCTTAACTGCGTGACCTTGGGAAGTCATGTTACCTTTCTCACTTTGTTTTCTCCTCTTTGAAAGGGAGGACAGGTACTAGACACTCTAAGACTGTGATCTCTGTCCTACTATGTGGGACTCTTGTGCTCTTCAGATTATAATATATTATACAAGTGTGAAGGATTCTTACTGGATAATGGAAGTGTTAGAATATTCGGAGACGCCTTATTTTCCAGAGTTAAGGCAAAGCAAGCAGGCTTGTGCCCTGAGCTTGGCATAGCAACAATCCTTTGTGCTCACCCTCTGGCAAAATCACCTAATTAATGTATTGCTTTGACCATCACCAGGTGTTCTCTGAGCTCAGACAAGCACTGGACAAGTATTCCATGTTTCTGTTACGAAGCCCTGTTAAACTTGTGACATTGTTGCTGCAACTCCTCATTGTCAGGGCTACAGCTCATTGCACAACCATTGGTACAAAAGTATTAAGAATCCCCATACTGCCGTGGGTCCCCCCACTAGGGGCTGGGCCCTGGCACACATGTCTAGGTCCCTCTTTCCTTGCATGCTGTTTCCCTCACTTTGAAATTAAACTTCTCTGTGATTCCTGACTCTCCTATCTCTAGCCTTCTCTGTTGGGCTCCAGTCACCTACAGGTTAGAGGTCACTTTGGTCTAGCTGACAGAAGCAATGTGACATAATGGATAGAAAAGCCTTAAAGCCCAGAAGATCTGGACTCAAATCCTGCAGCCCTAGACAAGCCACCTTCACCTCTCAGTGCCCCAAGACTCCAAATGGCAGAGAAAGAACAGACCTGTATTGGTAGACTTCAACCCAATTCTTATCCTCCATCACTGGATAAAGTCTAAACTCACCTATGAAATGTACCACCTCATTAAACTGCCTAGCCTTTCAGAGTCAGTACTTAGACACTCATTCAATTTAAGGTGAATGCCTTCCATGGCTCCCTCTGCAAAGCAAAGGGATATGTGGTCCCAATAATCAAGCAGGTCAGGGAGCTCAAGAAGGGCCCTCAGGCAAAGGTTAAGTCCTGAAGGACAGTCTCCTTTGGGTCATTATCTCTCCAGAGCTTTTCATATCATTCCCTTTTATGCCCTCATACTGGCCCACAAGCTGTTCCTGTTCAGTCCTTTCTATCTGTTGTCCCCATGTCTTTGCAAAGTGGTTCCCAGGTCTGGAATGTCCTGATCTGTGTCATGTTGTCATGTTCTCATATACAGCTGGCTGAATTTCCTAATTTCTACTCTGGGTCAGAGACTCTATTTTGTCTTTATCCTCAACACAGTGTCTGATAAAATAAGCCCTTCGTGGATTTGGTTGAGATGAATGCCTTTGAGCCTGTTTCTTCTGCAGTAAGAAGGGCATCGGTCACCTTTGCTGGACCTACTTCACAGGGCTTTGAGGAAACCAGAAGAAAGAGAAGCAAGGCATATCTGAGCTGTCAGTGGTGCTGCTGAATCTAGAGAGCCTTGGGGTGGGGCCTGGGTGATGGCTGCTTTCAAGCATTTCAAAGGTTGTCTTGTGCAAGACACATTGGCCTTGCTCTGTTTGGACCAAGAGGCTGGAACCAGGAGGGAAGGCTGGATGGATGGATGGACGGACGGACGGACAGACGGACGGATGAATGGATGGATAGATGGATGGATGGATGGATAGAGGCTACAGAGAGGCAGATTGAGGCTGGATGCCAGGAGACATTTCCTAAAAATAATAGAGGTGTCCCAAAGGAGAACAGGCAACCTTGGATGAGAGTGAGTTCCCTGTTCCTGAGGGTCATCATGTAAAGGCTGGATGAATCAATGGCCGGCATGTTGTGTGTATAAGGGTGTGGGGGGGTGGTTCTTGTTTGGGTATAGGTTGGATCTTCTGGCACCACTGAAACTCCTCCCAGCTCTGAGATTCTGGAATTCTGACTTAGAAAGATTTCAACAGAATCCTCCTCTTTCCCTTCCTGGCTTCATGATCTTGGGCAAGTCATTTCAACTCTGAATCTCCATTTCCTCATCTGTAAAATGGGGTAATAACACTACAGGATTGTTGTGAGATCATGTGTTGTTATTATTGAATAATGAATGAATGAAGGGTCTGCAAAGCATGGTACTGGTGATGGGAGCAGAAGAGTAGGCCAGCTCCTGAGCTCCAGGGTCTCCCATTCTAATGGAGGAGACAACACACAGGGAAGGTTTCAGCTGCAAGTCTGATGGATGCGTCCCCTGGTCCTTAGGATGGTCAGGTCTTCCTCATCTTTAATGCCATTTTCACTGATGCAAGCCCATCCATTTCTCTCTCTCTCTCTTTCTCTCTCTCTTTTGGTGGGAGGAAGGCAGGGCAATTGGGGTTAAGTGATTTGCCCAAGGTCACGCAGCTAGTAAGTGTGTCAAGTGTCTGAGGCTGGATTTGAACTCAGGTCCTCCTGACTCCAGGGCCGGTGCTCTATTCACTGTGCCACATAGCTACCCTAGTCCTATCCACTTCTGATGCTCAACAGCAGGATGGGGCCGAGGACTCTAGCAGCAGCACATCTTTGTCTGGATCCTCACTCGCTGTGGCTGTGGCCCTTGAAGTAGCAGGCCCTAGGCTGCATCTCCCTAGGCTGGGGGTGGAGGGCACAGGGCTGGTAGTATGGCTGTTCCCAAGGCCCTTGAGTTCAGAGTCCTGGGCTGTTCTCATCAAGGTCAGAGGGAAAATGGTGGTCATGGCAATGGTGATGGTTTGACCTACCTGGCACATGTTGCCTACTTTTTCTCCCTTGGGGTGCCTTACTGCTCCAGTTAGGCCAGCTTGCCAGCCTGTGGTTGGCAGTTGGTTGGTATGGCTGGCCCCTTCACATAAGCCTGATGATGACTTTGAGGCTTGGGGTTGGAAGCAGAAATGGTGGTTGGGGACAGAGGGGTGGATTGCCATTCCCAGGGCTCCTGTGTCCATCAACTCCCTGTGGATAGCAGTTGGTCAGCAATTCCATTAGAAAATGGAAATGCAGGAGCTGACCATCTTTGGGACAAATCCATTTGGATCACTTTGAGAGTAAGGCTGGAGAGCATACATTTGTGAGTTGACAGCTCCATTTTTAAGCCCTCGTCTCCTTCTTCCTTCTTTCCTCTTGGATGGGGCCTTGGGGATGGTGACTCTGTCTTCCCACAGAGGAGAAGAGGGAATGTACTCCTGGGATACCTGGTGTGATATACCAAGTAACAGAGCCCAGAGCCATGTGGGATCCCAACCTGTGTCCAAAGAAGACAGGGCCAGGCTCTGCTTCACGCCCACAACCCACTGTTGGAGGAGACAGAGTAGGGCCCTGCCTGGGGAGTTATGGTCCTTTAACCCAAATACACAAGACTTAACCCCAGTAACCTTTTCTAATGCTCTTGCCCCGCCTGTTGGCACCACAGCCCACTCACTTCCCAGAAGACTTTCTGCCATTTCCCTTGTTCAGCCCTTTACCTACTTCCATACGTGAGTGGGGCCAGTGGGAACACAGGAAGGTGCCCAGCAGGGACCTTCAAGTATGAACTGGCATCCTGACAAGTTGTTATCCAACCTTTGCATAAAGATTTTCAGGGAAACTTACTTCCTAGTAACGCCTTCTCCACTGTTCCCAGTTCTGCCCTGGGGAGCTAAGTGCAATAAGATCAAGCCCTCTTCCATCCCACAGTTCCTCAAATGACCTGATGACAACTCCCAGGTTCCCCGGAGTCTAATTTTCTCCTCCAGGCCCAGGATACTCACTCATCTCTTTCTGCTGCTCCTAACTTATGCAGATCAGTCAGATATGAGAGAAACCAGGACCAAGGTGCTTCATGGAAACCCGGGAAGGAGACGGCATCTAATGAGGTGACTGTCTAACTAGGGGATTGTTGGTAAGGGCTGAGGGAGTAGTTTGAAGTGAGAGATGAGATCTGACCCAGACGGCAGGGGACTGAGAAATAAAGGAGGGGAGAGTTAGAGAAACTGGGGAAAATCCACTGGTTTTCTGGAGTTTGGCTGTGAAACGGAAGAAAGATGTAGGAATACAACTTGGGAGTATTAGGGGATAGGGAAAGTGTTTTCTCTGGCAGACTTTAGACAGGAGAGGGATAGTAGACCTGTTCCATGCCTGGCATAGAGCTGAAACACAGGGACAGGGGCTGGAGCTTTTGCCTACAACAGTGATAGGTGAAGTAACTTGTAAGATTTGAGGAAAGGTCTACCTGAATTCAAGATCAGATCTCCACGTACTATTACCCCAGGATCCACTATATTTTCCCATCCCTTGTGGCAAATTTTATTCAAGATATTGAAGCAGGGTTTGGTTCTTTTGCTGTTGTTGTTCAGTTGTTTCAGACTCTTCATGACATTTAGGGTTTTCCTGGCAAAGATGCTGGAATGGTTTGCCATGTTCTTCTCTAGCTAACTGTGTAGATGAGGAAACTGAAGCAAACAGGTCAAATGACTTGCCCAGGATCACACAGCTAGAAAGTGTCTGAAGCAGGATTTGAACTCAGGGGATCCGGCACCCTCTCTTCAGCAGCACCACCACCAAGCTTCCCTTTCAATCATTTGGGGCCATGTGAGAATGAAACAAAAGGAGATGACCTCAGGATTCACCTAAACAAAAAATGGGCAGTAAAGTTCCTCCAGATTTTTGGAAATGATTAGCTTACAAATATGAAATGCAAAAATTGCAGAGAACTTTTGCTATTTATCTTCATTTTAAGTCATCAGAATCCAAAGAATGAACCTAACGAAGCATGGATTGTGGCTATAAGAGCCTGATGTGATTTGGGCTTAAAGGCATGGTCTAGCTCACCCCTTCTAAAACACACTGGGCTAGTCCAGAAAAACTGGAATAACTAGGGGGCTACCATACTGAAAGTAATTTGTCCCAGCTTTTAGGTGGAAAAAAACCTTTCCAGACTCCATCAAATCTTGTAACATTGAGTGACAAAAAATTATATTCTGACAGACAGTGCTCCCACATGTAACAGAATGGAGCCCTATGTGTAGAGGGTCCTATCTCTGGCTTGGTCCAAGGCAGGCAGAATAGACTCTCTAGCCTCTTCTTCCCCCACTCTTCTCTAAAGGAAATGTTCATTCCAGCCAGGAGAAGAAGTGGGAGGGTGGGGCCTGAGCCACTCTGATCTCCTCCAAGAGATAACCAGACAAGAAATGTCTATCTGCTTTCTTAAAAGTCTGGGGGACATGATCAGGTTTGAGCTAACTTCTGATCCTTTTGTCATTTTGAGATCAAAGGGGACCCCAAACTCTATTTTGAAGGCTCAACCCCTTTCCCACCTGATACCAAGTTTACAATGAACACCCAGCAAATAGCAAAGAAAACCCATTTATCCATATCTTAGCAAAACAGAAGTCAGAGAAGATCTCTGGAAAACATATACCAGACAACACAGAGTGAAGGAGCTCTGTGCTTGGGAGCCAGCAATGGGATCCTAGGTCTTCCCCAAGGACAAATTCCTGTGTTCCCACTGGCCCCACTCATGTATGGAAGCAGGTAAAGGGCTGAACAAGGGAAATGGCAGAAAGTCTTCTGGGAAGTGAGTGGGCTGTGGTGCCAACAGGCTGGGCAAGAGCATTAGAAAAGGTTACTGGGGTTAAGTCTTGTGTATTTGGGTTAAAGGACCATAACTCCCCAGGCAGGGCCCTACTCTGAAACTTTCTAGCGAAGTAAACTGGGGATAGGGCCATGATGAACACTGCCTGCTGCTCCTCTCATGTCTTCCCATAGTCTCATTCTCCCTTCAGCAGCCTGAAGTGGCGTTGGCTTCTTCCTCCCTCCATTTTGCAAATGTTTCCCCTCCATGTTCCAAGAATGCGGAAATCCCCTTATCTGACCATAATCTATTGGTTTTTCACTCCTCCATCTGCCTTCCCTTATATCATCTTCTTCTTCATCTTCACAGTGGCCTCTAATTCCTCGACCCCTCAGTTCTCTCTTAGGCCATCTTCCCAGCACTAGCCACTCTCTCCTCTTCACCCTATCTTGACTCCTTGGTGAGCCAGTTCAACTCTACACTAGCCCTTCATCATGTCACTGATTACTCCCAGTCAAGCCTCAGCTTTGGATCATTCTGCCATTTGTCATCTTTGGACCTACTACACATACAAAAAAAATGGAGGAAATTGCCACTGTTCTGATGGGTTCCACTACAAATTTATGTTACCCAACCTCACCTGGGCCCTCACTACTGCTCAGCAATCTTATTTTCTCTTCCTCATAATCTCACTCTCCCAGTCTCCACAGTGGCTCTTCCAAACCTTCTCATCTTTCCTCAAAACTCTCCCCCACCTTTTCAGCTGAGAACCCTGCTTTATATATTTCACAGGAAAAAAATGAGGTCATTTACTGTGAGCTTCCTCTTCTCCCCTCTTCCTCATCTTCTATCACTCAGGTACCTTCTGCTCCTCTTCTCCTCCTTCACTCTTGTCTCATATGATGAGATAGTCTGACTCCTTATCATATCTACCTGCTCAAATGATCTCATTCCATCCCATCTCCTTCAAAAGATTGCTCCCTATTGTCTCCAGGATCAAATACAAAATGTTGTTTGGCATTCCAAGCCCTCCATAGCTCAGCCCCCTGCTACCTTTCCAGGCTTCTTACACCTTATACCACAAGGGTACTCTTTGATCTGGGAACACTGGCCTGCTGGCTGTTCTCAGAACAAGGTGCTCCATGTCTCTACTCTGGGTATTCTCTCTGGCTGCCCCTTGCCTGGAATTCTCTGCCGCCTCATCTCTGCCTTCTGACCTTCCCTTAAGTCCCAACTAAAATCTCACCTTGACAGAAAATCTTCCCCAACCCCTCTTCATCCCAGTGCCTTCCTTCTGTTATTTCCTATTCATCCTGTATGGAACTTGCCTTGTATATATTTGTTTGCATGTTATTTCTACTATTGCAAAATTTGGAGAATCCACCCCAGATGTTCACATGGACTATCTGTGCCCTACCGTGGTAGAACATTCCGAGCTCACATTGCTCTGATCAGCCACAGAGAGACATAGTGAAACTAGACTCTTAGCATAGTAATGTCATTTTGGTCCTCTTAGAGAAGGAAGGACAACAACCAAGCGACCGACCAACCAAACTCTCCCATTATATTGGAAGCACCTTGAGGGCAGGGACTGTTTTTTTCATCTTTTTTGTCTGGTGTTATTAGAGCATGGCACAGTTCTCAGTTCATAGTAGGCACTTAATAAACAGGACAGCTATATGGGGTAGTGGATAGAGTACTGGTCCTGGGGTCAAGAAGACTCTTCTAGGGAGAAAGTCCTCCACTTTGGGACAGTGGTTACATTAACATTTTCTCCTGAAGCCTAGAAATCGATAAAACCACCAATCTATTTGCAATTGTAGTGTTGGTCAATTCCTGAAGCATGAATGTTCACACTGAAGATTTCCCAAGCAGCTCTGAGTAGGCTCCAGCCCACACCCTGGCCGTCTATTGCTTCATCAGCTGGTCTCAGGTGTCCAGGGTGATGTTGTTTTTAATTGCAATCTTTATAACTGAACAACAGATTTCTCAGGGACCCCAATTCTTCCCACCAGGACAGGCAGGGCCAATTTGGCTCTCCTCCACCAAGGGACTGGCTTTGTAATGGATGACTTTGGCTGCTCTGAAATAGTAAATTCCAGTCTGGAGGATTCCCCAACCCAGAGATCAAGGGCATGGGTAGGTCTTAAAGTCTGTGGTCCCTTCACACCTGTGAGTCTCAGGTTCCCCATCTTTAAATGAAAGGGAATCCTATTTGTACTACCTACCTTAGGGGTGGGGCTACTTCAGGGAAAGGACTTTGTAAACTGTCTCAGAAATTGAAAGGTTTAATGTCATTTACACAGTTCTTAACTAATTCATTGTCACTGCCAACCCATGGTATGGGGGAGAGAGAAGAGGGAAGGGAAATGTGGTGCAGTAACATCCTTGAACATGCAAGGGGCTCACTGTGGGCACTTCCTTCACCTCTTGCATCTTTGAGTTCAGCCCTCTAACTCTTAGTATTGTTACATTAAAAATAACATTAGTGACTTCATTTTACTTTTGTCCACCATTTCATGAAATCAAGTTTCAATTTCTTATAAGTCACCTAATCATGGGATCACAACACTCCCCGCCCTCACCTCAGAGTCTCCCTTCCACCTATAAGAAACCAGGTGTCTCAATCCTTACACCCTGTTATTCCTGTTTTTCACTCCCTCCAAAGCGTATATTAACTGTGTAGAAACCAGTGGTCAACCTCCTTGGCTACCAAGAGCCCTGGACTCAGCTTGTTTCTGACACCACACACATTGCTAAATAAATTGTTGTTTGGATGCAACAACTCAGTTTCTTTATTCCACTGTAATAGTATGGAATCAACCAAGAAATAAACATTTGTTAAGCACCTATGTGCTATGAATTATGTTAAGCCTTGGAAGAGACATTTGAAACCACTGAGTCCAAATCCTCCCTTTTATGGATGGACATCAAAGCCTTGAAATGGGAAGGCATTTGCCTCCTTATGGCATCATTAAAGTAGTTTAGAGGAGAATTCAAGAGCCCTCCATAGGCAACATCTCCATGAGCTCGGCCAACCTTGTCAGAAGCACTGACTAGGTCATATACTGATCTTGTGGCAGGTTCTAGGTTAGAAACCAGGCCTCCTGGCTCCCACTCCAGAGAAGTGGCTGGGTGCCCTTGACTAAGGGCATTGGCTTGCAGGTAAGGGGTGGTGGTGGTGGTGGTGGAATAACTTCCAGGTATCAGGGGTGATCTACCTGAATGAGGAGAGGCAGAAAAGTTTGGCAGCAAAAGGGAGCAGATGGCAGCCCCTCGCCCCCAAGGGGGGACATCCAGAGCCAGGTTTGGATTCAATTCCATAAACCAGTGCTGGATATGTGCTCAGATACCTGATCATTGTAAGATGAGAGTGGTCACTACCTGTTGGAGGCTGGGTTGTTGGGACATCAACAAAGATCACACACTTCGCAAATGCCAGTGGGTAATATGGGGAAGCCGCTGTTATTATCATCTCCATTTCCATAGGGGGTGACTTTGGGGGAGGAGGAGTACCTCACCTTCAGTCACACACCCCAGGAGGAGCCCAGCTCTCTCCAGACTCCAAAGCAAGAGATCTTTGTAGGTCCCGGCTTGTTTTCTCCCACAGTGTTTGAATCTCTCCTACTCTCTTAGCAAAATGTATAGAAGTACTAAATTTGGTTTGTAAATCTGGTAAGCTCTCTGAGAGCAAGGAGGGGGTTAGCTTTTGTACCCTCCCCAGCAGGGGGCACCGAGGACTACCTCTTCAGGTGATAGCTTTATTAAACTGAATGGGCCATCCCACACAGGCACCCTGAAGACAGGGGATGGCCTCCTTCTGTTTCCCGATCCTCCCACAGCCCCAGGCTCCCAGCTGGGACTGTAATCTTAATCCAAAATACCTCAGACTTCAACCCTGACCCTAAATGCACACAACAAACACCTTCCCCGCCTACCTAGAGGCAGCTCTAGGGACCAGAGTTCTAGTGTCTTCTTCGGCTTCAAGTTCCTGCAGTTTCCTCCTCCTTCCATCATAAAAATGGTTTCTTTTTCCTTTCATGGGCCAAGAGCTCTCTCTCTTCTGGAGGCAAACTCAAAGAGTGGATGGGCAGCTTTCAGAGCTAGGAAGTATCTGAAGCTGAAGTGGAATTCAGGTTCCCTGACTCCAGACCCAGTGCTCTGCCCACTTCTCTTGGGACTGGAACTAGTGCCCCCTCTCTTCTCCCCCGAGCTCTGTGACCAAGAGGACCGTGGGTGTGGGGAGCCAAAAGGACCAAGAGCTGGGCTTGCGGTCCTGTGACCCACTTTTTGGGGTCCTAGGCCACAGGGGCTGGCGAGTGAGGTGGGGCCGGCGTCTCCTTGACCTCTCGCTTGTGGTCCCCGATTTGACTTCTTCCTGGGCTGCTGTGGAGGAGCGGCTGGGGTAGGGTGTTAGGACCCTCTCACCTCGGGTTCCCTGTTGGCCCACTGACCTCACTTACCCTCCCCAGGGTCATCAGACGTCTCTGGATTGCTTCTCGAACAGAGCTCCTGGCACACACAGATGGGTTTAGAAATGCAGCTTTATTGTTACATCTTCTCTTCCCTTCTCTCTCTTCTCTCTCACCTCTCTTCTCTCACCTCATACTTACCTCTTACTCCTA
>JAQQSU010005771.1:0-13709 GCA_028627135.1 Pseudochirops cupreus | reverse complement strand
GACTTTAGTGGGAAGTATCTTTGTGTGCGTTTTGGAGTTCCAGGATTGGTTTAGAGTCCTATTTTATGGGTATTTTGGGGTGGCTATGTGAGAGCTGCGATGTGTTGCTGCTTCTACGCCGCCATCTTGGCTCCGCCCCCTTCTCTAGCTATTTTACAGATGAGGAAACTGAGGCAAATAGGGTTACGTGACTTGCCAAGGGTCACAGGGCTAGTAAGTGTCTGAGGTCAGATTTGAAATATGGTCTTTCTTACAGCCAGCCTGGCACTCTATTCACTGTGCCATCTAGTTGCCCAAGTAAGCCCAAACCCTTTGGCTTACAATATAAGGCTAGAGTCCTTTAAATTCCTTAGGGTGGAAAGTAGGCTTAAAGATTTAAAAGCTGTTGAGGTACTACCTCACCACCTATCAGATTGGCTAATATGACAGAAAAGGAAAATGGATAAATATTGGAGAAGACGTGGGAAAATTGGAACACTAATGCATTGTTGGTAGAGTCATGAACTGATCCAACCATTCTGGAGCACGATTTGGAACTATGACCAAAGGGCTATAAAACTGTGTATATGTTTTGATCCAGCAATACCACTACTGGGTCTTTATCCCAAATATCACAAAAATGGGACAAAGACCCACATGTACAAAAATATTTATGGCCAGCTCTTTTGGTGGTGACAAAGAACTGGAAACTGTGGGGGTGTCCATCAATTGGGAAATGGCTGAACAAGTTGTCATATATGAATGCAATGGAATACTATTGTGCAATAAAAAATGATGAGCAGGCAGATTTCAGAAAAACCTGGAAAGACTTACGTGAACTGATGTTGAGTGAAATGAGCAGAACCAGGAGAACATCTTACATAGTAACAGCAATATTGAGTAATGACCAACTTTGATAGACATAGATCTTCTCAGCAATGCAATGATCCATGACAATTCCAAAAGACTCATAAGAGCTATGAAGTCTAAATCCAGATCAAAGCATACTATTTTCTCTCTTTTTTTGTTTGCTTTTTCTTTCTTGTGGTTTTCCCCTTTTGTTATGATTCTTTTTTCACAACATGACAAATGTAGAAATATGTTTAACATAATTATATGTGTATAACCTAAAAAAAAATTTGAGAATGGAAAGAGGCCTCCATAGGTCATACATATAATCCATTAGCTTTACAAATGAAGAAACTGAGGCCATAAAATGTTAGGTGACTTGCTCAGCATGGTGCCTCACTGGCATATAATACATGTCATTTGTGCTTCACAGTGACTGACTGAGGTAGATGCTATTATTACTCCCATTTTACAGATGACAAAAGTGAGGCTGAGAAAGGTTAAGCGAGTTTCCTAGGATCACATAGCCAGGAAGTGTCTGAGGCAGGTTTAAATCAGGGTCTTCTTAACTCTAGACTTAACCACTACTGGCCCCTGTGCCCACTAGGCTGACTATCGTTACTTAACAAATGTCTGTTGATTGAATGGTGATTTTCCAAAGTCCTATAGATAAAAAATGTTAGAGGTAAAATTTGAATCTGGATCTTTTTTCTCTAGACTCGGTGCTCTTGTCCACCATACTCACCGGAGGGAAGGAGAATGTCTTGATAATTATATGTTTTTGTGAGTTCTGGATATTTTTCTACATGCTTCCTGTCCAATATATAATATTACATGATTGGGAACTCACCCAGGAGCTAGACAATTTTGCCCTATATCTGTGAAGATCTAAACACAAGTCATATTCTGAAGTTCTTGAAGAATCTTGGGTAGAGGCAAGAGTCAAATTCTGAGGTTTCTAGGGAAACCTGGGTAGGAATAAAATTATCCAAAGGGATATGACTTTTTGAGAAACTCCCAAGATTCAACTTGGTCCATGAAAACCAAAATATTAGTGTTTTGGGTCATGGGTTATACCTAAGTTTTCCTCTTTCTAATTTCTATACCCAGTTCTGTCTTCTGGGACCAAACCAAACACCCCCTCTTTCACATGATAACCTTTCAAATACTGGCAGGCAGCTGTCATGATCCCTTGAGCCTTTTCTTCTTTAGCTAATTATCCCTTGTTCCTCAAACTGATCCTCATGTGCTACAAAGTTCCTCATCATCTTGATTGAGATTCATTAGACATCCTCCAGTTTATCAATGTCTCTTCTACAATATGGCATCCAGAACTGAACATGATACTCTAGATGTCATCAGGCTATTACACAACTAATATCACCTTATTTTTGAGTGGTTTTTATGGTATTTTAAATCAGATACAAATTATGACAGACAAGTAAAAATATGTGCATAGGCGTTATTTTGCAGGTGTCATGTAGGGAAATTTGTGTTATACTGTCAAAAGATAGGTCTGCCTTTTTAATTCTACTCCAATTACAGCTCAAATTATGATGCAAAAATGTGAGTGGAATCTTAAGAAGACTACTAGTGCCACTTTGACAGATTTATTTATCTATTTTTCTTCTAGATAGGGTAGAAGTAATTAGTGATGTCTAAGTCCCATTTGTACAGCTCTTTTAATTATCCCAACTTGCTAACACCAATATTCTCCCAGTGTTTCTATGTGACTTCAAATTAAGGAACACCACCATTTCTGAAGAATCCAAATGAATAAGGTTTAAAAGGCAATGCAGAGACAAATGCTGAATGTAAGTAGCATGCAGCGTGTTGCTCATGGTGACTTGCATGAAAGAAGAGACGAACATAAACATATGACCCGAAAAAGAGGCATGTTGAGTGAAGAATAACAACACTGGTTTCCCAAAAATATCAAAAGAGAATGAATGAATGAAAATGATTTATTAGCTGCTTTCTGCATGTCACGCATCATTCTGGGTATAGGAGATACAAACACAAAAGTGAGACAGTTTCTTCCCTCAAGGAAATCTACATACCACTAGGGGAAGGCCACATATACAGGAGCATGGGAGCCAATGAAGTGTTTGGTTTGAGAAGACACAGGGATAGTAAATGAGGTCACAGGAGAGTTCGTTGATTTGCCCTTCCCAGTAGTGATGACAATATTGATTTAGTTATGATTCCACAGCTCCATAGTGAGAAGAAGTTGACAGGAAGTATGAGGGTATTCATGCTATGGCAGAGTTGATGGAAAGAAGATGGCCAGGTTGGAACATGAAGCTTGCTGGGGGCCAGAGAGATCTGGTAGGCCATATCCTACACTCAATAATTGGGAGAGTGTGGGACCTAGGGTGGGAGTTCTAGAGCTGAGAAGGTTAAGTTCTCCACAATATGGTAACTAGTCTAGAAAGATGTTGCAGTAGTGTAGATTAAAAGGTCCAGTGGTCCAGCCGGTGCAACAAGAGGGGTAACAGATGGCAAGAAGCTGAATGCGGTATAATGTGAAGCTGACCTAACTTCTTGAATGTAGTGCACTATATATATGATATAATCACCAACCAGGGTAGTGCCCCCCTTAGGGTTACCTCTCCCTAACTCACAGTCATAAGCTGAGTTCCCACAGGGGACAATTAGCTCAAGTTCAAGGTCATCTGTGAGTTTGCACTTCTATAAATATAACTCACAAGACTGTACTGGAGCATTTCTCTTTACTGTAGTCAGCCAGAGGACACACTTAGCTTAAGACAAATTTGTTTACTGAAATGACAGGACAAAAACAATACTACCAACATCTCTCATAAACTTGAGGTATGATAACCCACAAATACGCACAGTGTCATTAGGAAGAATGGGTACCCAGAGAATTCACAAGGAGAGAGGCACACATGAAAGAAACACATGTGGCCAAGACATATACAGAGAGGACAGCTCAGGCCTCCAATGCCAAAGCATCCCATGGCTTCTGATGTCCTTGCACTGTTCCTGGTCACCTTAGTCTTGCTATCTCTACCAAAAACTTCCTCCAGTGAAATGGGTATGTCTTCTATAGAGTATTTACAGAAAGACACACCCAGGAACTCCAACAGGATGAGCTCTGGAAGGGAAGAGAGAGGGAAGGGAACATACATTTAATGTGCTCACTGTGCTAAGTGCTTTACAAAAGTCATCTCATTTGATCTTCACAACAACCTTGTGAGATAAGTAGACACTTTAGTTCTGCAGTGATGGTAAAAATGCCCAACTTGATGAAATTACCAAGTCAATAAAGTGTCAAAGGGCTTTCCTGCACTTTCTCAAGAGGATGTTTTTTGGATGGGGTAATGCCTTCAATGATACAGTTTCTGAATTAAATTATTTGTGAATAACACACTTTATAAATTATAATTTCTAAGTGTATGTCAGGGTTCTTAACTTGTGGTCCATGGATTTATCTTATTTTTTAAATCTTAGTAATTATTTAATATAATTGATTTCCTTTTAAAATCTCTATGTGTTTTAATTTATGCA
Organism: Pseudochirops cupreus; assembly: GCA_028627135.1. Lineage (NCBI taxonomy): Eukaryota > Metazoa > Chordata > Mammalia > Diprotodontia > Pseudocheiridae > Pseudochirops > Pseudochirops cupreus. Next base: position 9,350 of record JAQQSU010005771.1, on the reverse strand, counting down.
TTTAAAAACATAATTCTGTGAAGAGGGTGATAAGATTCCTCAGACTGGCAGAAGATTCTAGGACATGAAAAAAGGTTATGAACTGTGCTCAAAAGAGTTGTTTGTTTACATCTTCATTTTAATAAAAAGAGCCTTATTCCCTTTTCTCTTACCTTTCTCTGTCTCTCTCTGTCTCTGTCTCTCCTATCCCCCCCCAGAATAAATAGATGCCAGAACTTTTAATGCAATAATACTTTCAAATTTTCAGAGCTAAAAAGGATATTAAAGATCATCCCCTCATTTTTAGAGGTGAGGAAATTAAGCCCCAAAGATAGCATTATGCCCAAAGAAAAATGAATTCTGTAAAAGATATCAATCAAATTGATCATAGAAGCCCGTGTAAAACCTAAGTTAGCATTACAAATGATAATTGCTCCTGAAAAACTGTCTTGTAGTTTTTGAGGATAGCAGTCAGATGATTAATCATTGTCAGAATAAATGGATTTCTGCAGTTCACCCCATCTGAAAATTCTAATTAAAGCTCCTGGAAATGCTTGATTTGAGGTTAAAAGAAGAAAACATCTTGTGGTAAGAATAGCTGAGAGCTGAAAAAGTCTGTTTCTAAGTCCTAGGAAAAGTAGGAGCTAGATCCAAGCTATGGATGGCAAATTGATATCCCTGAGAGAGAGAATGGGAAAGGGCAGGGTGTCTAAATTCATGAGTCATGGCAGTGATTTGAATCCTAGTGTAAACCAAGTGTCACAAAACCTGCAGGATTCTGGACTGTCAGATATTCATGGTGAATTCTTAGCGGAGTCACAGGGCAGCAATTGCCCAAACCCACAACCAACTTCTTGCAAATTTCTTAGAGTCATGTTAGGAGTATGAATGAGCAGCTAGAGCTCCAAAGCAGACACATTTTCCGAAGTGATATTTTGGAAACTCTGATCTTTGCGGGGGACTGCAGGCCCTCATCAGTGACCCACAGTCCTGGTCATTTACCAGCACTTAGGGAATGTCTGAAACTAGGAGGTCTAATGGGTAGAGTGAATCTAAGTCTTCTTGACTTTGCCACAGAGACCATGTGACCCTGGGCAAATCACTGAACCTCTCGATGTGTCCAGGCAACTTTCTTAGATTATAAATTGCCCAGCAGTGCCGATTTGAATTGATAGAGGGAGTTTTCTCATCAGGCGTACCCTCCCCTAATGAAATCCCTCCCACTATCCCCCAAAGGATGTCTACTATCACTCATATCCCAAACCTCTCATCTTATGGCTCAATAGCTTCCAAATAAAAACAACCCCTTTCTATAGATGAATCATCCCTTTTGGGAGAAATGAATATAGTCAATAAAATGCATTTAGTTCATTTCAACAACCATTTATTGTAGGCTTCATTTGGCCTTCGTGTCATCATAGGTTTATCTTTTCTTAACTTATGGAAGAAAATATTTATGACTTTCAAGAACATAATTGTATTTTGTTTTATTTTATTTTACTTAATTGGGACAGCTAGGTAGGACAGTGGACAGAACACCAAGCCTGAGGTCAGGAAGATCTGAGTTCAAATTTGGTCCCAGATACTTACTAGCTATGTGACCCTGGGTATGTCGCTTAACCATGGTTTACCTCAGTTTCTTCATCTGTAAAACAGTGATAATAATAGCACCTACCTTATAGGGTCGTGGTGAGGATAAAATGAGATGATTATAAAGTGCTTAGCACAGTGCTCGTACATAGTAAACTCTATTTAAATGTTACTTATTACTATTCTTATTATTTAGAATTGAATTTTATTTTATTTTCATTTCCAAATTCTTACCTTCCTCTTCACCCTTTTCTACCCATTGAGAAAATAAGAAACATGAAACCCATTGCTTATATTGCATAGACAAGCAAAATCAATTTTCATATTAGCCGTGTTCTGAGAAAAAAAGAAAAAAAAAGAAATAGAAGAAAATAAGCTTCAACCTGCATGGTGAGTCCATCAATTCTCTTTCTGGAGGGGGACAGCATGTTTCATCATGAGTCTCAAGGACACAATTAAAAAATTATGGCCAATAAATGTTTTATAAGGAAGATGATGTTGTTTCACAATATCTGGTGTACTATGATATAATAAACTTTCTTCTAATAACCTTTGCATGAAAATTTTTCTCTAGTAAAAAAAATAAACATTCATTTTTACTGTCATACAGTAATTCGTATTCTGACAGTAAGATAACTGTAAAAATATTTTTGAAAGCCTTCCCACTCTACCTTATTTCAACTCTGTAAAGTTGGGGTTTTATGGGTCATGGATTTAAAAATATAAACTTTTATGTAATACATAGCCGCACTTTGATTTTTTTTTTCCTTTTGTCTTTTGAGCATATCATGTTTTTGGCATTTTTGACATCCCAAGCTTTTGGTGGTTGTTGGACCAAACTCTGTTAAAAGAAAAGGTTATTCTAAAACATATGTGTGTGTATATATATATATACACACACATACATATATATATGTCATAGCTTTGATGATTCTTAAAATTAAGAACTTTTAGTTCCTGGTAAGAGAGTGTTACCTGGCAAGTGTGTTCAAAGGAAACAAGGAGAATGACTATATCATCACTGGCTCCCTGCTGACACCAAAGTTCTCAGCAAGAACTCTTATAAAATGTTAGAAAGGGTAAGATTAAGGCCATATTTTATATGCAACTTCTAAGCCACACAAAATAGACTTCTGAAAATATCAGAGAGTCAAGGAAAAGAAAAGGAAGCAGAATGAGATCCCATAATAGTATTGAATAAAATGAGGTTCTATTAAAAAGGTAAAGACTGGCAAAGAAAACAACCTCTTCACAAAGAAAAGCAGTTACAAAGTGAGCCACAAATAGTGTTTCTGTCCTCAATAATATTGGTTTCAGCCTGTCATGACTATGCAAAATTTTACCTGACCTCCCAGCCAAAAAGGTTTTGGTAGAAGTTTGAGGTATGGCTTACTTGTATGACAGAGGGATACTGTACCTCATAAAAAAACTATATAGAAGTTAGTTATTATTATTATTATTAGTTAGAATTGAACTTTATTTTATTTTCAGTTTCAAATTCTCTCCCTTCCCTACTCTCCTTCTCACTCATTGAGAGGGCAAGGAACAAAAGAACATCATCTATATTTATAGACCTACAAAATCACTTTCCATATTAGCTATGTTCCAAGAAAAAAAGAGCAATAAAAAGAAAGAAAAAGAAGAAAGTATGCTTTAATCTGCACTGTCAGTCCTTTGATTCTCTTTTTGGAGGTGGACAGCAAGCTTCATCATGAGTCTCAAGGACACAATTTAACAAATTTTGGTCAATAAATGCTTTATAAGGCAAATGATAATGATGTTTCACAATCAATTTCCATATTAGCCATGTTCCAAGAAAAGAAAGACATAAAAGAAAATATCCTTCAAAATATACTTCTGAGTCCATTAATTCTCTTTCTGGATAAAGGGTCAGGAAAATGGGACCTTCTCAATATTAAGCTGCTGGAAGGGACTAGATTCCCTCTTTTTATGTACCAATCAATTTAATTCCATTTGACAAACCTTTTTAAAGCACCTACTATGTGCCAGGCACTGAAAATACAAAGACAAGAATGGAATAGTCCTAGCCTCCCAAGAGCTTATATTTTATTGAGGAGATACAACATGTAAGTAAACATGAAGCAATAGAAATTATTTTAAGAAGGAGAAAGTGTTAATAACTGGGGGATTTAGAAAGGGTTTCGTGGAGAAGGTGGTACATGAACCAAGCTTTGAAGGAAGCTAGGGATTCTAAAAGGTGGAGATGAGTTCAGACATGGGGGCTTACTGGTACAAAGGCAAAGAGGCGGAAGACAGAGTGTTGTCAAATAGCTATCCAAGCTTTGCTTGGAGCCTAGAATGTGTGAAGAGGAGTGATATGAATTAATATTGGAAAGGTAGGTTGGAGCTATATTATGGAGGCTTTAACTTTCAGGCTAGGGCTGTTATATTTTGTCTCAAAGTTGACAGGGAACCATTGAATATGTATTGTAATCATTAGGTATCTTATATAGAGGGCTGGGTAAGAGGCTGGGTAATTGGCAGCTTCCTCTTTCCATTATAGGGAGGGTCATTAGGGATGCTACCCTAGGCTGTGCCAACTCACTTGGTCCATGCTTTATGTACATTTGTATTTAAGTTCCTAGGACTTAGATTATATATCTATATTATATCAGGTGCAATGGGGTAATGTAAAATGGAACTGTGCTTGTGGAAAGGAAATTTAATCTAACCAAAAATCTAAGAGCCAGAGCTTCTGGTATAATGGATTCATACATTTATTTTATTTTTTTAAGTTCAATTTCATTTTATTTTCAATTTTGAATTCTTTCCCTCCCTCTTCCCTCTTCTTCAATCCATTGAGAAGTCAGGAAAAAGGAAACCTATTATAAATATGTAGAGTGATGCATTCATTTATTTGAGATGCTGCCAGATGAGTGTTGGACTTGGAATCACCCTCAACAAGTCATTTAATCTCTCCTAGGCTCACTTTTCTCATCTGTAAAATGGGGATAATAATAGGACTGGGTTAAAAAGATTAAATGAGATAACAAAATGAAAAGTGCTTTGCAAACCTTAAAACACTATATAAATTCTAGTTGTTATTATTTTCCACTGGGACAAATGTATTTTTGAAGAATTTAAAGAATTAGATAATAACAGCACTATATGATTTTGAGATAGGAGAAAAAATAAAGGCAAAAGCTGTCTTTGAAGCAGAGCCTAGTTTAAAAAATATTTCATAGATTGATTTATGGTTTTAGTTAGGAGGCAAGAACAGAGGTGGAGAACCTGAAGCTTCGAGGATACATGTGGCCTTCTAGGTCCTCAGGTATGGCCTTTTGACTGAGTCCAAGTTTTACAGAACAAATCCTTTTCTTGAGGGGATTTGTTCTGTGAAGTCTGGATTCAGTCAAAGGTCCACACTTAGGGACCTAGAGGGCCACATATGGCCTCAAGGCCACAGGTTCCCCACTCCTGGCAATGTGCAACAGATTGTAATAGGCACTTGGGCTTGATTTAATTAATGATTCAATTATAAGTGCTTAACACTTAACAAGGGAAAGTTCTCAATGGAATTTTTACTTTCTTACATACAAGTTTTTTTCAAATTAATTTTCCCCTTAAAGTAATTTTCTCCTTTTCATTTTATATGATTTGAACTCATTTTCTCATACTCCAAAATTTTTGTGATCTCATCAATGTGGATATTCCCTTAAATGACACAGAACCTGTGTGTGCCTACTTATCCTGTGTCTCTCCCTATTCAAATGTCATCCTCTACTCAAATGTCAAAGTGATTTTCCTAAAGCACAGATCTGTCCATGTCATACCCCTCCTCAATAACTTGCAGTGGCTCCCTTTCACTTTGGGTATCAAATATGAAATTCTTTGTTTGCTATTCAAAAAGCACTTCATAACTTGGCAATCCTCTCCCAACTTTGCAGTCTTTTTTATACCTTACACTTCTCCATACACACCTATTCTATGATCTAGCAATCCTGGCCAGCAGCATGCTGTTCCTTTCACAGATACTCCATCTCTTAGCTACAGGCACTTTCTCTGTCTGTTCTGCATACTTAGAAATCCTTTCAGTCAGTTTTTTTCAATTCTATCTGATTCTTTTTGACACCATTTGGGTTTTTCCTGGCAAAAGATGCTGGAGCCATTTCCTCCTCTAGATAGTTTTAAAGATGGGGAAACTGAGGCAAACAGGATGAAGTGACTTGCCCAGGGTCACGCAGCTAGTAAGTGTCTGAGGCCAGATTTGAACTGAGGAAGATGAGTCTTCCTGACTTCAGACCTGGAACTAGATCCACTGTGCCACCTAGAATCCTCTTTCTCCTCCTCTCTTTCTCCTAGCTTCCCTGACTTCCTTCAAATCTCAGCTAAATCTTACCTTCTACAAAACATCTTTCTCCTCTAATTTTAGTACTTTCTCTCTGGTGATTAACTCCAGTTTATTCTGGATGTGTCTTGTGCGTACATAGTTGCTTGTATGGGGCCTCCCTCGCTAGATTGTGCACTCCTGGAGGGCAGAGATTGCCTCTTTTTGTATCTCTAGAGCTTATTATAGCACCTGGCACATTGTAGGTACTTAATAAATGTTTATTGACTGGCAGGCTGTGTGAATCTTGTCCATGTATCACAAATTCACCATAGAGAGAGGACCCAAAGTACTGGGGACCTTTTTCATGTTCCCTTAACATCATGAGGATACCAATGGAGCACGTGAACACTCTCTTGCTTTTACCAGCCCATCTTTTTTGGTCCCACATGTCTTGGATAACATCCTTGGCGCTGCTTCCTTTATGTAATTCCCCCATTTATAATGTGTTGCAGCCTATTCATGCCCCGCTGTGCTCTTCTATACCCTTTGAACCACTGCCAATTTCAGTTTTTTCAAAGACTAATATTCCATGACTCAGAGTCATATCATATCACGGGAAGAATAGTGGTGTTAAAAAGATGGGCCTTTGTTTCAAGAAGCTAATCACGATAAGCAAACCAGGATTAGAAGTCTACTACAGAGGTATCTAGAGATGTTCACAATATTTAGGAGTAGCATGAGGTAGGGCAGCTGGGTAGCACAGTGAATAGAGGGCCCAACCTGGAGTCAAGAATACTCATCTTTTTAAGTTCAAATTTAGCCTCAGACACTCACTAGCTCTGTGACCTTGCACAAGTAGCTTAACCCTGTTTGCTTCAGTTTCCTCATCTGTAAAATGAGTTGGAGAAGAAAATGGCAAACCACTCCAGTATCTTTGACAAGAAAATCCCAAATAGGGTCATGAAGAGTTGGACATGACAGAGTAAGAACTGAACAGCATGAAGTAGTAAAAAGAATATGGGACTGGTAGTCAAGAGAATTAGATTCTGTTCCTAATTCTTCCTTTTACTAGTTGAATGACCTTAGTCATTAAGTCCCTTAATCTCATCCATAAATTGAGAAGTTTTCAATTAAAGATCTCCGAGGTCCCTTCCAGCTGCCACATCGTATTAATTTGTGAAAATTATGGGTACGTACGGTGTACTAGTGAGCTAACATAAAGAGATCAATTTTGGTACTGTGGCCTTTCCTGGACTTGTAGAGTTCAAATTCAACTAATTTAACTTGCATATATATGTAATATGTTATATTACAATATATATTATGTAATACATATAACATATAACTAGCATAACTTGTAAGGTGGTAATCCGAAGAGTAACATTTCAAAAACAAATAACTCCTCTATAAATAATGACTATATATGGTGGTCTCCCATTTTACCTGGGCTCCTATGATCAATCCATCAGAAAGGCAAGGCAGGTGAACTTTCAGATGCAAAATTTGCTCTTGTGTAATAGAAAGGAAAAGAAAAGGCTTTCGTGCTGGTCCCTGAGCATCTGGAGGGCCAAGCTACAAAAGAGCAACTTGGGTCCTGTCACTGTTAGAGAGAAACTTCTGGCTGGCCTCCCCTCCCCCTGCGCATACATCATCTAAATACTGTCATTTAAAATCGGCTATGGACTTGGCACAGCAATGAGATGCACCTACATCAAGGATGCAGCTAATGATGTGTGTCATTTCATTCAAGTAATAAACGGACTGTATTTTGATGTTCTAGTTCCTTAGAGAAATGCTGAGTGCTGAGATTTACATAGAAATAATTGAACATGTTTCTGAAAATCAAAAGGAAATGTCACTCCCAGAAGAACTTGCTGTTGCTTTACACAGTGTTTGCTTAAACCAATTTTAAAATTTTAATTTTTAATTCCTTGAGGGGGAGAAAAGGGGAAGGTGAGGAAGTTAGGATGAGAGACTGTGTTGCTCCTTCAATCAAATGCATACTGTTTTCTTTTTTATTATTGTTCATGATTAAAATACTTTGGGAGGCATATGAACACTTTCAAGGTATTTATAGACCAAGAGTTCTTAACTTGTGTGTGCGTGTGTGTGTGTGTGTGTGTGTGTGTGTGTGTGTGTGTGTATGTGTGTGTGTGTGTGAGAGATAGGCTCTATTGGACTTCAGTGAAACCTATGGAACTTGTCTCAGAATGACATTTTTGAATGCATAGAATAAAATACATGGAAAAATGACAAGGGAAATCAATTTTTTTCTAATCTAAGATCACAGCCCTCATGAAATCTATCCACGGACACCTTGGGGTGGAGGTCATAGACCCCAGGTTAAGAACCCCTACTATGGACTATTCTATACCTGCAATAGTAATTTATTGAATAGTAATAAAGTGCTGTGTAGGATGAGACAGGGATCCTTGTGGGCATGGGCCAAATATATGGTATATGCTATATACTATATGACATATAGTATATAGAGTATTGGGGTAGCTAAGAGGGATAAGGTTGGGGAAAAGGAACATTGCTGTGGGGGATAGGAGAGGGGTGTGTGTGAAAGGATGTGGCCACACTTGATCCAGAAGGATAAAAAGAACCCATGCTGGAGTCAAGCCAAAGAATTCCTTTGGATAAATAAGTCCAGAGGGTTAGGCAGCAGTCGTGAAATAGAAGCCAGAAAAAATGGTCCAAAGACAAAGGAAGGTCAGCTCTACAGGCAGGGTCAGGGAGCCTTACAGAAGTACCAACACAAAAACAACAGTTTTTGCACCCAACAATACAAAATTTCCATCAAAGGCATCCTCCTACTGTGGTGCGCAGATGTATCTGCACCATAAGAAGTTCAGAGGAAGAGGATGCTCTTAAACTATTGTGTTGAGTCAAGATTATGGTGCAGGACCATATATCTAGGGTTAAAAGAGATAATTTATGAATGGTTATTAACCTTGGGTCTGAGAATTCTTTTTTTTTTAGTATTGTAATTAACTATATTTCAATATATTTGGTTTTCATTGTCATTCTATATATTTTATTTCATGCATTTAAAAACATCATTTGGAGAAGGAACTTATAGGCTTCCAGATTGCCAAAAGCAGCCTTGACCTCAAAATGGTTAAGAATTATTGTTCTAGTTCTGATGAGTCAAGCACCAAACAACAGTACTCCTCAGCACTGCTGAACCAGATAAACACATAACTGAGACATATTTAACAAAATATATAAAAATATGATAGAACAGAAATGATATTAATATCTTTTCCTAGTCAATACGAGGCCTGCAGGGATCCTAATGTATGGTTTAGTGGCCTCTGTTCCTATTTGGGTTTGATCTCACTGTTTGTAACGATACTGGGATTTGAAGATCTTCCACGCCCCTTGAGCTTGCTGATGTAGCAGGAAGGGGTGGAGCAAGAGAACGCCGGAACCAAGCTAGTCTCCGTGCGGTGCTGACTGGAAGCGGCGTCAGAGGCAGTAGCTG
>JAQQSU010005770.1:0-13709 GCA_028627135.1 Pseudochirops cupreus | reverse complement strand
ATGGATAAATTCAGTTACATTAAATTAAAATGTTTTGCTACAAATGAAACAAGTGCAGCCAAGATCAGAAGGAAAATAGAAAATTGGGGGGGGGGGGAAATTACAGATATTTCATATATTATATCTCTTATCTCATATATTATATCTCTTATCTCATATACTGTATCTCTTATCTCATATACTCTATCTCTTATCTAATATTCCCTATCTCTTATCTCATATGCTATATCTCTTATCTCATATACTATATCTCTTATCTCTTGTACTATACCGCATGTCTCATATACTATATCACTTATTTCATATCTCAAATACTGCAAAGTCATTCACAAAAGCTTTAATAGGACTTCTGCTGTGAATAACTTTAAGGCTGTAAGCACATAGTATAACAAACTCTCTATTTGCTCAGCCATAAATTAAATCATAGCATTTACATCACAAACATTCTCTCAGTTCTTGCTGCACCCAGCTATGCACTTGCTCTTATCTGCTCCTTGCTGTTCCACCGTTGTTGTAAGCTCCTCTCACAGTGGGCTCCCGTGTGATTACATTCAACCTCTTAAAGGGACAGGGGAGATCTGCAAACTACCTCAGACAACATAAGGTCAATGCAATGTATATTCTAGCCAATCAAAAACTCCCAATATAATCAAAAGCAAGGCTCAAAGGCACTTGATTAGCTAAAATGCAACCCAGAAAACACAATAAAAATATCGTATTATGCTTACCATTACAAATACCTAAAGAAGTTTGTCGAATCTTTAAGAAAATAAATCATTCTCCAAATGTTAAATGGTCAAAGGAAATAAGTGGACAATTTCCCAATGAAGAAGTCAACACAATTTATAGTTACATGAAAAAAGTGCTCTAAATTGTTATTGACTAGACAAATGGAAATTAAAACAACTTTGATATATCATTTTATATCTACCACACTGGCTAAAATGAAAGAAGGGGAAACTGGCAAATGTTGCAGTGGATGTGGAAAAATTGGTACACTGATTCATTGTTGGTGGAATTGTGGACTGATCCACCATTTTAGAGAGCAATCTGGAATTATACCCAAAGAGGTATTAAACTGCCTATACCCTTTGACTCAGCAGTACCACTTCTTAGTCTATTTCTGAAGATGATGAAGAGAAAAAGGAAAAGAAAATCTATGTTCTAAAATGTTAATAGTACCACTCCTGGACTAAGAATTGGAAACTGATACAATACTGCGTATATGATTATAATGAAATATTATCAGGCTATCAGAAATGATAAGCAAGGTGATTTCAGAAAAATCTGGAACGACTGTCAAAAACTATTCTTGGGAGAATTTTCCTCCCCTTCTTGTTTTACTTACCTGTCTGTCTCCTGCTTTTCCTAGAGACTTTTTTTTTTGTGACACCCAATCCTATATTTAGCCTGGTTCCTTCCTACACAGCTGAACTATTTTACTCATGTTGTGATTAAGCAACCCTGATCTAAAGCTTCCTGCAAGAGTTCCAATAAAAGTGTTGTGTCCAAGAGAACTTTGGAGCTATTGAACAGGGCTCAACATAGAGGAAGTAAGGTAAGCTGCAAGACCACCCACCAATACTTAGAAAAAGTATAATATTGGAGAGGGAATAAATTATTTTAATGTTCTCCCCAATAAATAGAAGGCCACTTAGGTCTTTCTGGCAGAGGTGTGTAGGAAGGTTTTTTTGTGCAAAACTGGGACTCAATCAAAGACTCCTGCATGTAAGGGTTTAGTGGCCCCAACACCCCAGGTTCCCTACTCCTTGTGCAAGAGATCTGTGTTCAGCTTCTGCCTTATTGGAATCCAATTTTCCCCAAGATTTTTGCCAAATAATGAATTCTTATCCCAAAATTTTAAGTCTTTACACTCATCAATTATAACATTGTTATATTTATCTGCTGCTGTAAATTTTTGTCTATTCATTTGAGTTTCATTGCTATTTCTTGGCCAGTACCAGACAACTTTGACAATCACTGCCTTATAAGATAAAGATCTGACACTGATAAATATGCTTCTTCTACAGTTTTTCATTATTTCCTTTGACATTCTTGAGTTTTGTGCTTCCAAATGAATTTTGTCATTTTTTGTAATATAGTAAAATAACTGTTACATTACTTAATTGTATGATAGTGAATATACAAATTATTTTGGCTAAAGTTTTCTTTTTTTATTTTATTGGCCCTGCCTGCCCATGAACAATTAGTATTTCTCCACTTATTTAAATCTGATTTTGTTGGTTTAAAACGTTTTTATAATTTTGTTTATAAAGTCCTTGCGTGCTTTTTTTTCACAAGAGTACTCCCTGGTGTTTTATATTTTCCACACTTATTTTAAATGGTTTTTTACCATCTTTTCTTGCACAGTTTTATTTGTGACATTAGAAATGTTGATGATTTATTTGGATTTACTCTATATCCTGCTACTTTGCTAAAATTATCAATAGTTCTAATGAACATTTTAGTTAAGTCTTTGGGATTTTCTAAGTGTATCATCATATCACCTACAAAAAGAAAGAGTTTGATCACCTCATTCCTTAATATGATTCCTTCTGTTTCTCTTTCTTCTGTTCTTGCTGTTGCTAGATTTTCCTGGAAGTCCAAGATCTACCTCATCTTGTGTTAGCCTTACATTACCAGTTTCTTGCATTGTGACTTGGGGAATTCATGTATAAAGAAATGCTGTTAATTTGTTGTTTGACTCCCAGAGTGAGAAGGCTTTGTACTATCAGTGGCTAGAGGTCTGAGTCTGGAGGGAAGAAGACCTCAAATCAACTCTTCCCTTAGTAGGTATTTGAAGTTACTATTAAACAGTTGCAGTCAAGTCAGCCTCTCCATGACCAAATTTGGGATTTTCTTGTCAAAGATATTGAAGTAGTTATCTGTTTCCTTCTTGAGCTCATTTTCCCAATGGGGAACTGAGGCAACAGGGTCATATAGCTTGGAAGAGCGTGAGGCTAGATTTGAACTCAGGTCCTCCTGTCTCCAGGGACAGTGCTCTTTCCACTGCACTACCAAGCTGTTTTGGGAGGTGTGTGACACATGGGAATTCACGTATCCTCTGTGTACCTCAGTTTCCTTATCTGCAAAGTATGGATTATTATTACCCCAACTCCCAAGTAGTATGAATATAATGAGAAGGTAACTAAAACATGTTACAATATCATACATATGTGTGTATATATCTTACATATATGTGTGTTTATATGTGTATGTCCTTGTCATTTCATTTTTATTCAGTGCAGGAGGTGAGGTCCTTTTTCAACCTGAATGCTGTGATTTTGCAACTTTGAGATATTACTTGCTAGAGACATTTGTTGGGAAGGTGACATGTCCTTACTTAAGGGCATTCTGAAGGACTCAAATGGGTATATCCTAGTTTGCAAAAAAAAGGTCACTCAGGGATTGGGGAAAGGTAGAAAGATACTGTGGGAAATCTCAGAGTCTGAAAAGAGTGGAGAGAATGAGTGTCCTGCCTTGTTGAGAGCATAAAGCCTTCTGAGCTGTGTGACAGCAATAGCTGTGGGAATGTGGGCATGAATGATGAGAAAGGGTCATTTCTTTGAAGGACTATACACATACACATACACACACTCACATACACATACACACACTCATATACACTCACACAATTCACATACACACTATCACACTGATACTCATACACTCACATTCACACAAACACATACTCATATGCCCCCCCCCCACACACAAGGCCACACACTCTCCCACACACACTCAGACAGACACAGACACACACTCACTGGCTTTAAGGTTTTCCTATTGGGTAGTGAAATATTCCATACAGTGCATTGTCTGACTACTGATCTATGGGAACTCTGTGATGTCATTGATCTTCTTCAATCTTCTTCCTCCTCTAGCCCATGGCCAAGTTACACCAGTGAGTCCAGCTTGGTTCAATGTGACCCAGTTTTAAAGATGTCCCCTTTGCCCCTGGGGGTTGATAGTAAGCATGACCTTAAGCTCTCCAGGCTAACTGTAACTGTGCCCTTCTGGGTTTTCAGTGAACTCTCATGCATTCATTCAGTTTGTTGGAAAGTCACCAAAATGTGATAATTTCCTTCATGTCTAGGGATGGGTTTTTTCATCAGAATGTCTTAAACAAAGAATAAAAAATAATTAAATGAGACTTTTGCTACTAGTTGTTATTGATTATGAACTTACTGCTTTTGCCGCTCACCTGAAAAACAACTGTGTCCTGTCCCAAGCAGTAGGAAGAACTGGGGATGAGAGGTAGAAGCCCTTGGGACAGTCATTGCTTTGCCTCAGATGTAGGCATATCTGCTTGATTGGTCATTAAGCCATTCCTCCCCCTATCAAGGACAAGCACCAAGAAATATACTTCAGACTTTGAGAGGGAATGTGCATATGTTAAGTCTGCTTCTTTCCAATAGGGCCCAGAACAGGAAGAAGTAGATGGTTCATTCATCTCTCCCCTTGTGCCTGCAAGGCCCATACTTCTGGAGGTCCCTGTCCAGAGAGGAGACAGAGTGGAGATGAATGGTCAGAATGTGTGACCAGAAGGCTTGTAGAGCTCTGGAGAAGCAGGGTAGACACCAGTGATTAAAATGCTGGTTTTGGCTCAGTAAGAGAAGAGTTCAACTGTGATCTCAAGACTCTTACCTTTTTTGGGTTGTGTGGGTTGATTTGTAGCCTGCACAATGACCACATCTTTGGTAAATTGTCTTGGTAGGTGGGCTAAGCCAGACTGACTCTTACCCATTGTACTGAAATCCACTGATGAGTTAGAGGTGTCTACCCAAAGCACGTGAAGAGTGTCCTGAGTGGAATGGGTGGGTGGGTACAATTTGTGACAGTGGCCGTGATGGTGTCTGAAACAGGTTCCATGGAACATTTAAGAGACTGGGCAGACACTGAAGAGGCCCAGGGCAACTGCTGCCTGCAAGGGTATCTCAGTGACCCTGACTGTATTCTTACTGCTCAACTTAGATGACTCTGAAAGAAAAGTGAGGTTCATGCCTTCCTGTGAGTCTGTCTTATGTAAATTCAATTCATGTACAAGTCAGGCCATCACTCTGTGATGTCATTGATCTTCTTCAAAAACAAAAGGACAAAAAAACCCAACACATCTCTAGGTTCCCCAGAGTAGCTTCTCACAAGATGATGTTAGTAATGTAGTATTGAGGGCAGAGTCAAGAAAGCACAGTAAAAGCAGAAACTTGCTTGAACTCGTGTGCCAACCTCCTCCAAAAGCTGTTAAAAATGACTCTAAACAAATTTTAGAGCTATCAAACCAACTAAAGGACAGAGTGAAATTCATCTCCAGCTGAGGACAACCTGGGAAATGGACAGGAGGGGCCTATTACACTGGCCTGGGAGTGGAGCATGGTCATCCATGTGCCAAATTTGTAGAAACCTCTGCCATAGACCAGTCAGAGAGGACTTCAGGGGACTGGATCATTGGCAACTTTGGCACTTTCCAGACTTCTCAACCCATAAATGCCAAAGATAAGGTAAAAAGTCAGTAGGGGAAGTCTGTTTGAACTAGGTGACAAAGAGTGCCATCCAGCCCCTGCCCCCAGGGCAGCAGAGGTGGTGGTGCCTGCAGCTGCTCACTCAGCAACTGCCTACTGAGCTCCAGGCCCATAGATTGTGGGACAACCAGAGGGTAATTGCAGGAGTCTCTTTGCTTGCGTTGAGGTAGGACCCCAGATGTTTGGGACACAGCCCTCTCCAGTCTGGAAGAAATGTTCTATTATGGCATAGACCTTAAAAAGTCAAGTAATTGGCTGGCAAGATGAGGAAACAGAGGAAGTGAAACCAAACTATAGAATTGTTTTTTGATGACACAGATGATCAAAATATAGAACTAGAAGAAGACAACAAATTTAAAATTCTTGCATTAAAAGTGTTAAAGAAAAATATGAACTGTTCCTAGGCCATGGAGGAGCTTAAGAAGGATTTTGAAATCAAGTGAAAGAAATGGAGGAAAAATTGGGAATAGAAATGAAAATGATGCCAGAAAATAATGAAAAATGGGTCAACAGTTTGCTAAAGCAGACCCAAAAATACTGAACAAAACAATACCCTCAAGAATAGACAAACTCAAATGGCAAAAGAGCTCCAAAAAGTCAATGAGGAGAAGATTGCCTTAAAAAGCAGTATTGGCCAGATGGAAAAGAAATTTCAAAAGCTCACAGAAGAAAATATTTCCTTCATACTTGGATTGGAGCAAATGGAATCTAATAACAGTATGAGAAATCAAGATACTATAAAACAGATCCAAAGAAATGAAGAAAATAGAAGGCAATGTCAAATATCTCCTTGGAAACACCACTGACCTGGAAAATAGATCCAAGAGAGGGAATTTAAGTATTATTGGACTACCTAAAAGCCATGATCAAAAAAAGAGCCTAGACTTGATCTTTCCAGAAATTATTCAGGAAAATTGCCCTGATAGCCTAGTATCAGAGGGGAAAATAGAAATTTAAAGATTTGTCTGATTGCCTCTTGAAAAAAGATCTCAAGCAGAACTGCTAGGAATATTATAGCCAAATTCCAGAATTTCCCGGAACTCTGGAATAGAATATTAAAATAAAATGTTATAAGCAGTAAGGAAAAAACAATTTGAGTATTGTGGACATCAGGACAACAGGATTAGGATAACAATCAGGATAACAATATCTAGCAGCTTTTACATTAAGAGATTGAAGGGCTTGGAATATGGTATTCCAGAGGTCAAAGAAACTAGGATTAAGACCAAGAATCACCTGTCCAGAAAATCTCAGTAAAATACTTCAGGAAAAAATCTGGATATTAAATGAAATAAAGGACATTGAAGCGTTCTTGATGAAAGAGAGGAGCTGAAAAAAGAATTTGACTTTCCAATGCATGAAGCAAGAGAAGCATGAAAAGGTAAACAGGAAAGACAAATTATGAGGAACTGATTAAAGTTGAACTTCATACATGCCTGCATGGAAAGACAATATTTGTAATTCATGAGACTTTTATCAGAATAAGGATAGTTGAAGGGAATACATACATATACACACATTTTATATATTTATGTACATGTATGTATGTATATATATATCTCTACATGTTTATGTATCTATATATGTATGTATTGTTTGGTGCATGTGCCTATACATATGTATATGTTTATACACATATATGTGTTTGCGTGTATGTATGTTTGTACATGTATATACACACAGAGGGCACAGGGTGAGTTGAATAGATGATATCTAAAAATAAAATTAAGAAGTGAGAGAGAAGTATATTGGTAGAAAGAACAAGGGAGAGATACAATAGGATAAATTGTCTCATGTTAAAGATGCAAGAGAAAGCTGTTAAGATGGAGGAGAAGAGCAAGAATGTGAAAGGGAATGAGGTTATCTTACTCTAACTGATTTTCCTTTAAGGAGGGAAGAACATACACACTTAATTGAGTGCATTAGCTTATAAGAAAGTAGGGGGAAGAAGATAAGAGGGGATATGATAGAAGGGAGGGAAGATTGGGGGAGAGGGTAGTTAGAAGCAAACACTTTTGAAAAGGGGCGAGGTCAAAGGAGAAAATAGAATAAAAGGGGGGTGGGATAGGATGGAGGGAAATACAGTCAGTTTTTCACAATGTAACTACTATGGAATGTTTTGCATAACGACACATGAATAAACTATATTGAATTGCTAGTCTTCCCATTGGGCGTGGGTGAGGAGGGGGAAAAAGAAGAGAATCTAGAACTCAAAATTTAAAAAGCAAATCTTAAGAAATGTTTTTACATGCAACCAGGAAATAAGATATACAGGCAATGGATTATGGAAATTCGTCTTCCCCTACAAGAAAATAAAGGGCAGGCACATTGGGGATATAAGAGAGGGCAGATTGGTGGAACGGGAATTCAGTGTGCTTGGTATCTTGGGGTGGCAAGTATGGGAGAGAAGAGGAGAAACTTTATGATTTAAAATGTTGTGGAAATGAATGTTGTAAGCAAAACTAAACAAATAAATTTATTGAAAAAAAGAAAGCAGCATCTTGTTTCTTCCTGGATAATCATTTCTACTTTACCGAGGATACTTGGTCATACAATTGCCCTTTGTCCAGAGTTATGGGTTAGGTGGTAACCAGGATCCCATCCCTCCAAGGCTGAGGTTTCTGAAGGGCAGAGTGTGTCCCAGTTCAGGGGGATGTATTTATAATTCTGCTCTTGCTACCGCTTCCCAGAAACTATTCCTTTGAAAAGGTAATCAATGATGCTTGCTCATCATTGACAAGTGACAGTCATAGTTCTTGTAATTAAGAAGTGTATCTGGACTTCTACTCCCAGTTAACCTTTTTTGCCCCCTTCCACTCTACCTCTGGAGTCAAACTAACCATGCCTAATCTGTCTTCCACACGACAGTCCCCCAACAGTCATGAAGATATACGTATGCCATGTAAACTGAGTCAGGAGAATGTTCTCACTGAGCTAATATTTGTTATTCTTGTCCTTTGTGTTCATGCTCAGCTGTTCCTCGTGTCAGAAGATGTCAGAGGTTCAGATTCTTTGACACTGACCATCCCTATCAAAGTTATCCCAGCCTACAAAGCTTTGTAAGGATTTCACTCTGACCTCTGACCCATCAAACAGGTCTGAGGTTCACTAGAAGTTGGGTAGAGCCAACTAAGGAGGAGCAGCAGTGAGAGGGATCCAGAGGAGAGCACTCATTCGGTCACCAGAGGTCTACCTGCATGGAGAATCCAAACAAATTCAAGTTTGTGAAGGGGATACCTTTCTTTTCTGAATTCCATGATGTGAAGGCAATAGAAAGGATGTGTGATGAGTTTGAGGTTTGGGACAAAGATGTCATTATAATGACCTACCCCAAGTCAGGAAAGAGTAAGGTTGGCAACCAAGAGGGAGAAGGTGGCTAGAAAATATGAACTTTCTGCTATTTATCCACATGCTTGACCTTAGACTTGAGAGAAGGAAAGGACTTGAGACTCCAACTGGCTCTGTATCCTCTTTGGAGAGTCAAGATTCATAACCTTTAGTTTCTCATGCCCCCTCTGACAGACAACTTGCTGAAGCACAAATAGCCCTTTTCAGAATAAAATTTTCACCAAATTGAAAGAAGTGGTAAATTTCCCAAAGAGGTTAGAGAAAATAGAGATGAAATTTTATGCCATCAAGTTTATGAATATCCTTAAATTTCTACACAATCTATTCTCGAGATGTATGGACCCCAGGTGAAGAACCTCAGGTATAAACAGAATCCCTAGGCCTCCAGACAGGAAGGAACTGGACAGAGCTCATAAGGTTATCAAAACATAGACATAATAGAACTGTAATGCTGACACTGTGGTCTTAATGTGTCCCAAGTCCTCTTTGAGGAAGAGATGTTCAGGATACTTAATGGGGCCAAGCAGGATTTGTGTTCCCATTCCAGGGGAACAATGACCTGTACCACAAAGAAAGCAATAGAGCAAATGATAGCACTGAGGTTCAGAAAATGATGGGTGAGGCAAAGAGGCAGAGTTATTGGCAAGGTAACAAGAAAGACTTGGGACCAAGGGCTATAGGTGGGACAGCAGAGTTTTTCAGGAAGGCTGTTCTTAATCTAATGACAATCTTATTTTTCTTTCCATTTTAGACCACCAAGTACCTTAAGGTCACCCAAGAAACCTTTGAGGTGCACACTTAAAGTATTGTCCTTAGTTCAAAAATGAAAGTAGAAAAACTCTGACACAGGGAGTATAAGTCGCGGGCAGGAACTGAACCCAGTGACCCTCCTTCAAGAACACAATGAAGCCCCACTGCTTTGACATCCATGGCTCAAACTCTTTTATCACCCTTGTTTTCCTCTTTCTCTTCTAACTCTCCATCTTCTTACCTATCACTGGGAATTTCAGGAGGATGGAGGGCATGGAGATGCCCTCAGTGGGAAGATGCAGTGCAGTTCTCAAATATGGACACACTATTCCATCACATTTGGTCCAACCAAATTGATAACCCCAATCGATGGGGCTAAAGCAATATTCACAGCCCTGATGGTGATTATGAATATGCTGTCACATTTCTGAATCACATAATATAACAGACTTCCCATATAGAAAACAGAAGCAAAACATTTATTCTGACATGAGAAAATCAAACCCCCACACCCGAATGTCAAATTCCTCATAGCAACAAAGAAGTTAATATATCATAACCCAGCAGAGAGCAACACCACCCTTCAGCCTTCCCTCAAAGAAACATTCACAAACTGACCCATATCCTTGGGTGTGTTCTCTCCTAACTCCTGCTCTAACTGCTCTGACTCCCAGCTTCCTATCGATTCTGCTCCACTCTTCAGGAAGTTCCTCTTACCACAGGCTGCATGTGATTACATTTGGTTTATTAGGAGGTAGGGGAGGTCTTTAAATTCCCATGCCCATTACATTCAGCCCCAAATCTTTCATGTCCCTTACATAAGAAAAATACATTAATAGTACCTTTCATTACATAGATTAATGAGAGTTTAGGTGTACCTGGTGTCAACAGACCTTTACAACAATATAAAAGGGATAACAGAAAATAAGCACATAAAACATTATCTCAGTGTGGGACTTGAGAACAAGCACTCTATCATTTCCCTCTCAAATGACTGGGGTTCAAAATCTCGGGGTAATGGTTAAAGGCCTCCCCCATGTTTTCATGCTGCTGAAATAGGACGTAGAGCTGTCCTCACCCCAAGAGATTCCATTCTCGATGTCAGTTCTTTCCCTGGCATCTGGAGCTTGGTTAACACGAAGTCACATTTACGAAAAGGCTGATGATATCTGGCTTAAACAATCAGGCATCTACAGGAGCAGGGTACCAAGCCAACAGGAAAGAAATCTAGCAAACAAGTCTAACAAACAAGGAGATGGAGTAGAAGCACAAACTTGGTGCAGGCTACTGCTTCAATCACTTCAAATACATGCAAAAAAGTGTCCATAAACAACCTTTAGAGCTGTAGAACCCACAAAGAGACAAAGAGAAACAAAGCTCCCATGAAGGCAGCCTGGCAGGCCAACAGGAAGGATCTTTGGCAACAGGCTGGGAGCTGAGTGAAGCCCCATGTAAGCTTCCTGCTTCTCTAGCCCCAGGGTGGCCCCAACCACTGGCGGCCTGGAGTAGACTTTAAAAGACAGAATCACCAGCAGCTGCAGTCATTTCCAGGCTTATCAACGTATAAATGCAAAAAAAAATAAAAGGTCAGCGTAGAACACTGTGGGAACAGGCAGACCAAGAGTATAGTCTGGCACCTGCCCCCAGGTGAGAAGTGGTAGAAGTTCATAGACTGTACTGCTGCTGTTGCCTGGGTGCCTCAGGAGCTACTGTCTTGCAGATTTCAGGGAGACCAAGCAACCATTCAGAGGGTAATCACTCTTGCTTTAACCTTCTTGGATCTGGATAGCAGTCTTGGGTGGTGGTAATGTGGTGGGTGACCAGTCAGCCAGACCTTGTGGTGTCTGTAGAGAGGACACCCACCTAATAGCTCCAGCAGCTGTTGAAACCACAGTAATTTGGGAGAAAGCTCTCTCCAGTCTGAAAGCAGACTTCTACTGTGGCAAAGAGCTCAGAAGTCAAGTGATGGCATGGAGTGGGTGGAAGACAGTGAAGTCAGAACTCCTGCATCAAAAGCTTCCAAGAAATATATGAACTGGTTAGACACCATGGAGGAGCTCAAGAAGGATTTTGAAATTCAAGTGAAGTGGAGGAAAAATTGGTCAGAGAAATGAGAAGGAAGCAAGAAAATCATAAAAAGAGAGTAACCAGCCTTCTAAGGGAGACCCCCCAAAACACTGAGGAAAATTACACTGTAAAAAACAGACTAACTCTAAGAGGCTCAAAAAGCCAGTGAGGAGAAGAATGCCTTAAAAAGTCAAATTTGCCAGATGGAAAAGAAATTTCAAAAACTCACTGAAGAGAATAATTCCTTCAAAAAAGATTGGAGAAAATGGAATCTAATGACTTTATGAGAAATCTAGATACTATAAAACAGAAAAAGACAAATGAAAAATTGGAATGCAATGTGAAATATCCCATTGGAAAAACCACTCACTTGGAAAATAGACACAGGAGAGATAACTTAAAAATTATTGGACTACCTGAATGCCATGATTAAAAAAAAGATACAGTCTTGTAAGAGATTATTAAGCAAAATTTCCCTGATATTTTAGAACCAAAGGGCAAAATAGAAATTGAAAGAATTCACTGATCACCTCTTGAAAAAGATCCACAAAAGAAAACTTCTGGGAACATTATAACCAAATTCCAGAGTTCCCAGGCAAAGGAGAAAATACTGCAATCAGTCAGCAAGAGATAATTTGAGTATTGTGGAAACACAATCAGGATAACTCAAAACCTAGCAGCTTCTACATTGAGGGACTGAAGGGCTAGGAATATGATAATCTGGACACCAAAGGACCTAGGATTGAAATAAAAAATTGCGAACCCAGAAAAACTGAGTACAAAGCTACAGGAGAAAATATGCTCATTCAATGAAATACAGGCCTTTTAATCATTCCTTTTAAAAAAAAACTTTTATTTATTTTAGTTTATATCATTCATTTCCACGAGATTTTGAGTTACAAATTTTCTCCCCATCTTTTCCCTACCCGCGCCTCAAAACAGCCATCTCCTTGTATAACCCCCTCCCCCAATCTAATCTCTCCTATGTCCTCCCCCATCACTCCTCTAAATTTCTGATAGGGCATCTTGGATCTGCCTTCCACAGTGCCCGTGAATCTTAAGTTCCAGTTGGATATAGTTAATAATAATAGTGATAATAATTGTATACATATGTATATATATGCATATATATATATATATATATATATATATATATATATATATATACATATATGTTTTTAACATTTGATTCTAGAGCTTTAAATTCTAGATTTTTTCACTTCCTCCCTCGTCAGTCACCGCCACTGGAAGAACAAGCCATCAAATATAGGCCGTACATGTGTAATTACACAGAACCTCTCCACACTGGGCACATTGTGAAAGACTGATTACATGTCCCTCCTTCCTATCTGGCCCCTCCCTCTGTTCCACTCTCTACCCTGTCCCTGTCCCTCTACAGAATTGTGCACTTCCATCAACCCTCCCCCCAACCCTGCCCTCCCCTCCATCATCCTACCTCTCATTCCCATTCCCTCTTTTCTCCTGTGTGGTAAGATGTCCAGTTTAGAATTTATGTCATTCCTTCCCTAATCCAAGTTCAGTGAGAGTAAGGTTGACTCTTTCCCTTTTACCTTCCTGTTCTCCCCCCTTATTGTAACAATTATTCTTTGTCTCTTCATGAGATGCTCAACCCCATTCTGTCCCTCCCTGTTTCCTCTCAATCTAATCCTCTCTCACTTCAGTATTTCACCTTTTAGTATATTGTCCCTTCCTATTCAATTGATCTTATGTCTTCTATTGTATTCATATGTATACATACTCAGATATGTGCTTGTATGCATATATAAACCCTCTTATATAAATATACGTGTATGTATATGTATATATACATTTGAATTCCCTTCATTGATCCTCATACTGAGGAAAGTTTCATCAGTTACAATTGTCACTTTTCCATGTTGGCATGTAAATAGTTCAACTTTGATAAGTTCCTTATGATTTCTTTTCCATGTTTATCTTCTCATGCTTCTTGTGTTGGAGTGTCAAACTATCTTTTCAGTTCTGTTTTTTTCAGTAAGAATGTTT
>JAQQSU010000577.1:0-20619 GCA_028627135.1 Pseudochirops cupreus | reverse complement strand
AGCAGAGGGTACAGAGTGAGTTCAATATAAAGGGATGATATCTAAAAAATAAAATTAAGAGGTGAGAGAGGAATATATTAGTAGGAGGAGAAAGGGAGAGATAAAGCAGGGTAAACCATCTCACATAAAAAAACAAGAGAAAGTTTTTACAATGGAGGGGAAGAGCAGGGAGGTGAAAGGAAATGAGTCAACCTCACATTGGATTTGGCTCAAGGAAGGGAAGAACTTACACACTCAATTGGGCATCTTACCCCACAGGAAAGTAGGAGAGAAAGGGATGGGGGGGGGGAGTGATAGAAGGGAGGGTAGATAGGGGAAGGGGATAGTAAGAAGCAAACACTTTTGAAATGGGACAGGGTCAAAGGAGAAAACAGAATAAATGGGTGGGGACAGGATGGAGGGAAATATAGTTAGTCTTTCACAATACTATGGAAATATTTTACACAACTACACAAGTATACCCTATATTGAATTGCCTGTCTTCTCCATGGGAGTGGATGAGAAGGAAAGAAGGGACAGAACCTGGAACTCAAAATTTTAAAAACAAATGTTAAAAATTGTTTTTACATGCAACTGATAAATAGAATATACGGACAATGGTGTATAGAAATCTATCTTTCCCAACAAGAAAGTAAAGGGTAAGGGGTTGGGGGGAGGGAGAAGGAAATAGAATGGAGGGCAGACTGGGGAAGGGGTAATCAGTATGCATGACATCTTGGGGTGGGGGTAGAGGAGAGATGGGGAGAAAATTTGTAACTCAAAATCTTGTGGAAATGAATATTGAAAACTAAAAATAAATAAATTCTGGAAGAAAAAAAGAGAAACAAAACTATCATTCTTTGCAGATGATATGATGATATACTTAGAGAATCAAGTGAAAAACTACATCGAATAATAAATAACTTTAGCAAGGTTGCAGGATATAAAGTAAACCCACATAAATCCTTAGCATTTCTATATATTACTAACAAAACCCAACAGCAAGAGACAGAGAAATTCCTTTTAAAGTTACTATAGACATAAAATATTTGGGAGTCTACATACCAAAACAAACCCAGGAACTATATGAACATAATTATAAAATGCTTTTCACACAAATAAAGTCAGATCTAAATAATTAGAAAAAAAATATCAGTCGCTCATGGGTAGGCCAAGTTAATATAATAAAATGACAATTCTACTTAAATTCTTTTACTTATTCAGTGCCAAAGCAATCAAACTACCAAGAATTATTTTATAGAGCTGGGAAAAATAATAACAAAATTCATCTGGAAGAACAAAAGATCCAGAATATCAAGGGATTTAATGAAAAGAAATGCTAGGGAAGGTGACCTTGCCATTCTGGATCTTAAATTGTATTATAAAGCAATAGGTTAGGTACACAAGAACAGTAGTCAATGATTATAATAATCTACTGTTTGATAAACCCAAAGCTCCAGCTTCTGGGATAAGAACTCACTATCTGACAAAAACTGCTGGGAAAACTGAAAAATAGTATTATAGAAACTGGGCATAGATCGATGACTAACTTTGATAGACTGGGCTCTTCTCAGCAATGTAAGGTTTTAAGACAACTCCAAAAGGCTCATGATGGAAAATGCTATCCACATCCAGAGAGAGAATGACAGAATCTGAATGCAGATCAAAGCATACCATTTGCTCTCTCTCTTTTTTGTTTTGTTTTATTTCTTCTCTCTCATGGTTCATTCCATTGGTCATAACTCTTATTTGCAACATGATTAATCTGAAAATATGTTTAATGTAAATGTATATGTGGAGCCTGTATCAGGTTTCACGCCATCTTGGGGAGGGGGGGAGGGAAAGACAGAGAGGAAATTTGGAAACCAAAGTTGTGGAACTGAATGTTGTAAACTAAAAATAAATAAACAAATTAAAAAACAAAAACAAAAGTCAGTAGTGAAAAAAACAGCAAAGTAGTAAAAATACCGTATGTAAATGTGATACAAGAAGGCAGTTAGAGAATATAAACTGCTTAAAAAGTCATTGTGTTTCTGACATTTGACTCAAAAACTTTCCACTTTTACTTTGAAAAAGCTGTCCCTTGAACATGACTGTTATCTCCACTTATACCAATCATATTTACTCTAATACAGTCACAGAATTGAGAGGTGGAAGGGGACCTCTTTGGATATTATTTCATCAATGCAACATGCACAGTAGCTGCTCATTTACGAATATGCAGGTGCATTTCCAGGTTTGAATTTCAAGATATAACAGACTTTCCACATGGAAGACAGGACTGAAACATTTATTCAAACACCAGAAAGTTGAATTCCAACACCAGAAAGCCAAATCCATCATAGCAACAAAAAAATCTATACACAATAACACTGCAGGGAACACTGCCATCCCCAAGCCTTCCGCCTGCTAGGGCCTTCCCCCAAAAAAGCACTCACAGCTCACTGCCTGATTCTATTCTCTCCCTCAGTTTAACTACTCTCACCAACTTCCTCTGGGCTAACCTCCAGCCTTCCTGATCCACCCATTCAGCAAATTCCTCCAACCACAGGCTTCATGTGACTCAGGTTTCCATGTGACTCAAGCAAGTCACATGGTCCTATTAATGGTTGGGAAAGATCTTCCCATTAAGCAAAAATACATTAACAGTATAGACATTCAGTCTGATATAAGAAGGCAATATCTACTCTGCCATGCTTGACAGAACTCCATGGAGCTGAATCCAATGTTTCATAAGACAGTCCACTGTACTCTTGGATATAGCATATTGTTATTAAGTATTTCTTCCCATCACCCCTAAATGTAACTCTTTGCACCTTCTACTCCTTGGCCCTAGATATGCCTTCTTGGTTCAGAGAGAATAAGTCCAATATCTTCTTGCCTTATATAGTTCATGGTTGGGTTTTCTCACAAATCCCCCATAGAGATTGTGTTCAAGAAATTGTAGGCCTTCCTCTGGGTACTTTAGTATCTGTGGGATCAGAGTATAGTCCTTACTTGTTTATTATCTCTCATGATAACTAGATGCCTAGCCAACCTATTAAGAGGTTATACATGACCTTGAACATATTTCCTATTTGGCTTTATAGGTAGAATATGAACATGGATATGGTTTTGTTCCTCTAGCATCATGTCATCTCCTTATACAGTAAGCCTCTCGTCTAGACAGAGATTATACAATAAGGGAAACAATAAAATAATGTTAGTAGATAGTGATTCTTAACATATTCTGTTCCTTTTCCCTCAACCATCGCCACAGCAAGCCATAAAATGTCTAGCATCATTTTGTATTTTTATGCATTTCCTAGAAGGTCACAAAGGCAGTTCTGATCTTGGAATCAGAGATGTTGGGGCTCAAGTCCTGCCTTTGACACCTACTAGTAGCATAAGCATGGGAAAGGTACAACGTCTTAGTGCTCAGGTGAATGTTTTAAGAAATATCATATATGACCCAATATATATGCATCAGTAGAGAGAATTTACTCCAATGGAATTCCTCCTTCTGATGAAATTATAAATCTTGCCAGGGATGGGAAACTGTAGCTTTTAGGTCACATATGGCCCTTTAGTTCCTCAACTGTGGCTCTATGACAAAATTCAAACTTCACAAAACAAATCCCTCTGAGACCCTTTTCTCCCCACTGCAAAGAGAAAGTAAAAATGTTTTGCAAGTGGTCATAAGTCTGAGCATCAATCTCCTTGCAGTCCACCTTTTGGTGATGAGACTCTGTGGTAGGCTGATACTTAGTTTTAATCCATGTAGCCCTTTACCAGGTCTATATTCAGTCTTTTTATCTAGATACAACTAGAGGTAAGCTAGGTGACACAGTGAATAGAGTCTGAATGGGGTCAGAAGTCTAAAGTCGGGAAGACCTGAGTTCAAATCTGGTGTCAGACAATTACTAGTGATGTAACCCTGGACAAGTCACTTAATATCTGTCTGCCTGAGTTTCTTCATCTGTAAAATGGGGATGATGATCATGGTGACAGTAATAATATTAGCATCCACCTCCCAGGGTTGTTGCAAGAATCAAACAATATAATATTTGTAAAGGCCTTAGTACAGAGCATAGCCCATAGTTGGATCTTAATAAATATTTATTTCTTTTCTTCCTTTCCGAGTTTTGCTTCACTAGGCATCAAGCATCCAGGTTCACTCCAATGTTTTAGCAAGACTTTGACAGAGGACTTAAGTGGAAGGCTAATTATCTCATGAAAATTAAGTCAATTTAAAAATCTGAGAGTAGCTATGAAAAGGATTGGGAGAAATGATTATTGGGGAAATGTCTAAACCTCTGCTTCCTCCTTTATGAAAAGAGGAGGTTAAACTTAGTGATCCCAAAGTATCTTTGCAGATCTAAAATCCTATGTTTCTAAGCCTACTGGACCTTGGGCAAGTTATAACCTTTCTGAGCCTTGTTCTTCTCATCTGTAAAGTGAGAGATTTGAACCAGATTTCTTTCAAAGGGTCCCCTTAAGCTCAAAATCGTATGATTCCTTTCTGCTTGAATATTCTGTGTTCTATGAACTCTTCCAAAGGAGAGAACACTTTCTGTGTTCTAAGGTTTCTCTTTGCTCTAACATTCCATGTTCTAAGGCCCATTTCAGCTCCAACATTTTGTGTTCCAACAGTATATGTTCTCAGGTTCCTGAGCTCTAATACTCTATGTTCTAGCTTCTACCATCCATTGTTCTAAGGTTCCTTTCAGCTCTAATATTTCATGTTTTAACAATTTATATTCTAAGGCTCTTTTGAACTCCCTCACTTTGTGTTTCAACAGTCTATGTTCTAAGGTCCCTTAGAGCTTTAACATTTTATATTCTGTGTTTTATTATTCATTGTTCTGAGGTTCTTTTGAGCTCTAACATTGTATGATTGATCCTTTGAATTTGTATGAATGTTGTTGAGAATGGTTCTCTTTTTGCTTCCCAAGCTGTCTTGGCATTAAACAGCCAGCTACTGTAATACAGTTCTGACAATGAGGAAAATGACAAACGGCCTGACAAATCAGTGCCTGCAATTTCCAGTGACTATGTTTGTCACTGAAGTTTGCAGTTTGTCCTTCACACTTAAGGGGATTGGTCTACGTGCTGTCTCAGTCTGCCCTCCAACTTAGATAGAACTCTGGGGATAACAGCAGGGTGGCTGGGAAAGGGTAAAGTGCCTGTGAAGGAAGCACTATTTATTTACTGGATCTCCTCTACTTGGTAGGCTGGATCCCCTGGCTGACCTGGGAAATGTGGGTGGCATTCTGGGTTGGTTATAGAGTGGGTAATTAGTAGCAAGCAAGTAACCCAGTCTGTTTGGCTTCTGCCAGGTATTTATTTGTATTATCTAATTGAATCATTACTGAGTTCGAATTTTTCTGAAACCTCTTTGGCAATTGGATCCATTTATTGTTGGTCACAGCCTCAATTTTCAATATTCATTCAACAAACATTCATGATATGCCAATGGTGTGTGGGGGGAGGTGTGGGGGAAGAGCAGTGCACAATGACAAATCAGGGCAGTTAAATTAATGTTAAATGAAATCTGGGCAGTCAAAGTAATCCATTCACCCACAATTTATCAAGATCCTCATGCACAGATAGAGATATAATACAAAATAACAACAACAACTCAGATTTCTGTGGTATTTTAGAACTTCCAAAGCAGTTTCATCACATTACACCTTTCAGGGCAGGAGGACAAATACCATTATTTTCCTTTTGAAGATAATGAAACTGGGACTGAGATAGGTTAAGAGATTTGTCCATAGTCAAATGTCTAACAAGTGTCAATGGAGATTAGATTGAAGCTTTTCTGAGGTGAAATTCAGACACCTTCTCACCACAATAACAGGTTACATGCTAAGTAACAATAATACTAGCTGGTATCTATTACCTATCCATCTATCTGTCTATCTATCTATCTATCTATCTATCTATCTATCTATCTATCTGTCTGTCTGTCTGTCTGTCTGTCTATCTATCTATCTATCTGTCTGTCTGTCTGTCTGTCTGTCTGTCTGTCTATCTATCTATCTGTCTGTCTGTCTATCTATCTATCTATCTATCTATCTATCTATCTATCTATCTATCTATCTACCTGTCTGTCTACCTGTCTGTTTGTCTGTCTGTCTATCTATCTATCTATCTATCCGTCTGTCTGTCTGTCTGTCGATCCTTCTATCTGTCTGTCTGTCTCTCTATGTCTATCTGTCTATCTGTCTATCTATCTATCTATCACTTTAAGGTTTCAAAGTCCTTTACAACTATCATCTCATTTGATCCTCGCAAAAACCCTGGGAGGTAGGTGCTATTAACAGATGAGGAAACAGAGGTAGACAGAGGTTAAGTGACTTGCCCAAGGTCACATATCTAGTTAGCACCTAAAGCTGAATTTGAACTCAGGTGTTCCTGACTTTAGGCCCAATGTTTTATCTATTGCATGACCTACTTACCATCAGAAAGCAATAATAATAATAGTATTATTAATAAAATAATAATAGCATATATGCATATATGTGTATATATGTATATGTATGTGTGTATAGTGCTTATAATGTGCCAAGCACTGCACTAAATGTGTTAAAATTACTATCTCATTCAGTCCTCACAACAAGCTAGTGGGTTATACGCTATTATTATTCCCATTTTACAGATAAGAAAATTGCACAGAGACTAAGTGACTTATACAGAGTTCCATAGCTAGGAAATATCTGAGGTCAGATTTGTACTCAGTTCTTCCTAATTCCAAGCCCAGAGCTCTATCCACTATAATAAATGTTATAAGTGCATGTGAAGGGAACAATGTGCTTAGAAAATTTCAAGGAATGGTAGAACATTTTGAGCTAGAAGCAGTAATATGTGTTGGTTCTCAAATGACAGGTAGGGTTTCAGCAAGTTTAGGGGCACATTCCAGTATAGGGATGACTTGAGAATAAAGGAAAAGAAATGTCATTCATGTTTAAATCTATAGTTACATTAAAACCTTGACCACTTCAGAACTGAAATATGCATTCATGTTGAATTTATTATTGAGAATAATTTTTCAAGTCTAGTGAAACCATACAGTATGAAATTTCATCCTTTAGCAACTTACTAAGAATGCTTACACAGTATGGTATTGTAGATAGTGAAATAGATTTGATAAGAGCTTATAGAAAATATTTATATAGTATCTACTATATGCCAGGAGCTGTGCTAAGTGCTTTGCAAATAGTATCTCATTTGATCTTCATAACAACCCTGGGAAATAGGTAGTATCATAATCCCCATTTTATAGACGAGGAAACTAAGGCAAAGGTTAAGTGACTTGCTCAGGATCACACAACTAGTAAATGTTAGAGGTTGGATTTGAAGTCAGGTCTTTCTGATTCCAGGTCCAGAGCTCTATGTGACATCAGAAGGACAGATTTTGAGTCCTGGCTGCTTCAAACCATAAGATGTTGGGTAAGTAACTCCAAATTTTAGTTCTCAGATCAATAATAGGGAATGCAATCCATGGCTGTTCCCGCTTCATCATGTTGTTGTGAAAGACAAGGCGGAAATAACCAGTGTCAAAGTGTAAATACCCATTAGAAATTTTTAAAATCACCATCATTATTAATACTTCCAAACAAGTAAAGTAAAACTAAAACAAGTAAAAGTAACAATAATGTTTTTTTTTCCCCTCAAAGTTTTTCAGTATTATACCAGAATGACTCATGTATACAGTGGAAAAATAAAAGGACATTTACTTTTCGGTTTAGCCTAAGATCATAATAATTCATTCATACATTTATCCATCCATCCATCCATCCAACAAACATTAAGAACAGCTGGAAAGAGGACTAATGCTCAGTTTCTTTCCTCACTGAGCACAGTCTCTCCTGCTGCCTATTCCTTTTATCAGCCAACAAATCAAGAAACATATCTTAAGTGCCTTCCATGTTCCAGGAACTGTGCTAAGTGCTAAGGATATAAAACAGAGTCACACTACAGTCTCTTGCCCTCTTGGAGCCTACAGTCTAATGGTGGAGACAATGTGAAAATGAATCTATTCAAAGTAAGCTATATACAGGTTAAAGTGGAAATAATTAAGAGAGAGAAGACACTGGAATTAAGACGACTTGAGAAGGCTTCTGTAGAAGGTGGGATTTTAGTTTGGAAGGAAGACAGGAAGGTCAGTAGTTGGGATGAGGAGGGAAAGTATTCTAGGTATGGGGTACAGCCAGAGCAAATTCCCAGAACATATATATATATATATATATATATATATATATATATATATATATATATATATATATATAGTGTTTTGCTTATGGAATAACCAGGGAGCCATGTCACTAGATCAAATAATACATGCTAGGGAGTAAAGGGTAAGAAGTCTGAAAAGGTAGGAGGGGGCAAGGTTATGAAGGGCTTTGAAGACCAAACAGAGAATTTTTTATTTACTCTTGGATGCAGTGGAGTTTATTGAGTAGGGCAGGTGATAGGATCAGATGTGCATTTTGGGAAAATCATTTCTGTGACAGAATGAAGGATGGGCTGAAGTGGGGAGAGACTTGAGACAGGCAGATGCACTAGAAGTCTACAATAATAATCCAGGCATGAGTTGATAACGGCTGATACTAGAGTGGTGGCAGCGACAGAGGAGAAAAGTGAGTATGTCTGAGAGAGGTTTCAAAGGTAAAATCAACAAATAGCTTGGATATAGAGGATAAGAGATAGTCAGAAAGCCAGAGATGCTCCCAGGTTACCAAGAGAGACCCCACTAATAGGGAAGGTAGGAGGTGTGGAGGCTCTGAGGAGAAATATTAACAAGTTCTATTTGGAGCTGAAGATGTCTAAGACATCCCATTTGAGATGCCTGACAGGCAGTTGAAGATCCTTAAATGGAAAGCAGTAGAGAGATTGGGACAAGAAAGGTCAATTTAAGAATTATCAGCATAGAGACAGTACTTAAATTCCTGGGAGTGAGTGAGATATCCAAGTAAAATAGTATAGAAGGAGAAGGGGGCCCAGGAGAGAATCCTGAGGGACACCTATGGTTAGAGGATGTGACCTGGAGGAGGGTCGAGCAAAAGGAGACATAGAATGAGCTGTCAGGCAGGCAGGAGAGAGAGAGACAGAGACAGAGACAGAAAGAGACAGAGACAGAGAGACAGAGAGAGAGAGACAGAGAGAAAGAGAGAAAGAGAGACAGAGAGAGAGAGAGAAACAGAGACTGAGGTGTACCAAAAACCTAAAGAAAAGAAAGTATCAAGGAGGAAAAAGAGCTCAGCAGATCAAAGGTTGCAGAGAGTTTGAAGAGGACTAAAACAAAAGGTCATTGAATTTGGCAACTAAGAGGTAATTAGTAACTTTGGAGAGAACAGTTTCAGTAAAATGATAAGGTCAGAAGCCAAATTGTAAGGGGTTAAGAAGAGAATGAGAAGAGAGGAAATGGAAGCTTCTATTCTAGGAAATCTTTTGGAAGAGTTTAGCTACAAAGGACAGGAGAGATACTGGAAGAGAGTGGGATGGGCAGGATCAACTGAGGGTCTTTTCAGTATAGAGGAGACATGAACAGAATTTTATGCAGTAGGAAAGCACTAGTAGAAAGACTGAAAATAAGTGAATGGGAACAACAGAGGGAACAATCTTTTTGGAGGAGATAGGATGGAATGGGATCACTTGAAGAAGTAGAAGAGTTAGACTTGGTAAAGAGTAAGACCACTTAATCATGTGTGACAGTGCTAGAAGAAGAAAGAGTGACAGAAGGTACCTGATGAAGAAGAGGGGGGTGTGGAGGGAGGAAGAGGGAGTTCAGGACAATGGTCTCATTTTTTTCTATGAAGTATGAGGCAAAGTTCTCAACAAAGAGAGTAGGGGAGGGGAACTATGGAAGGTTTGAGGAGACAGCTTTTACTCCTTTTCTTAACTAAATTCTTAGGGAAAATGCTGTCTACACCCACTGCTTCTATCTTTCCCATTTCTCCAATTCATCAGTCTTTTGCAATCTGGCATATAATTTCATCACTTGATGGAAACTGCTCTCTCTAAAGTTACCAGTCTCTTTTTTCAACCCTCATCCTTCTCAATCAAACTTCTACTTTCAACCTTGTTTACTACCCTACTGCTAAATATTTTCTCCTCTCCAAACTTCTATGACATTATTCTTAGATTCAACTTAATGTACAGGCCAGTCAATATCTTTCTGGATTTTAAATCTCCCATCTTAAGTGTTAATTGTCTCTCCAAGTGTTTTTCCTGCTTATAGACAAAAGACAATTGCATTTTTATTTAAGTCACTCATAAAAAGGTTAAAAATAAGGGACACATGCACAAATCCATGGGAGACTCTACCAGGGACTTCTTTAAAAGGTGAATTAGAAACAGTATTGATTATTTTTTGAATTGGGACTTTTAACCAATTCTAAATCAACTAGGCCACATCTTTCTATCTTATCTCTGGACAATGGGTTGAAGGTTACAAATCAAAAGTACTAAAAAGGAGAAATAGAAATATTAATAATCATCCTTACTTTATAGTCAGTTAGGAATTCTGTCTGCTCCAACATAGTATAACTTCCCTGACAAAAATATCTCCTCTCCCAACCCAATACAGTAT
This sequence comes from Pseudochirops cupreus, assembly GCA_028627135.1. Lineage (NCBI taxonomy): Eukaryota > Metazoa > Chordata > Mammalia > Diprotodontia > Pseudocheiridae > Pseudochirops > Pseudochirops cupreus. The sequence continues at coordinate 10,064 of JAQQSU010000577.1, read as the reverse complement.
TCTCCACTGGGTACTAGGAATGAACAAATGCTCAAGATTAACATCAAGGAGGATGTCTCATTCACGTAGCACATCTTGGTTCTGAAAGGATTTGATTTGTAACCCTATGAGATTAGTGGTGTGGAAATTATTATGCTTATTTTACAGTTTAGAAAACAGACTCAGAAGGTGAAATGACTTACCCAGTGATACATAGGTAGTTAATACGAGTATCAGGACTTGAATCTAAGTCTTCTAACTCCAAGACTTTTAACATTACATTACTTTCCTTTTCTAGAGCAAGGAAAATGTGGCATATTCCACATTCCATTTGTCCCTGGTACTGCATTGTGATGCCTTGGGCTGATGTAAAAGACATCAACCATTCTTACCAACCACGAATGATCTCTCACAGACCTTCCATCACATCATGGTGGCATCTTATGGCTACATGTGATATAGAGGATTAAGAATTAGACCAGAAGTTTACAGACTTGGCCATGCCACTAAATGACTTAGCATTCATGGAAGTCCACAGAATTCAGAGAGTGGAAATTGCTTTATCTATCTCTCATTTTAAAGGAAAACTTTAAAACTCAGAGAGAAGGAACGAGTTTTCCAACAACACATAGCTAATACAGATCAGAAATAGAAATGAAACCCAGAATTTGACTCCAAACCCAATTACCTTTGTACCATAGACACTTCACCAGAGATTATTTCTCTCATACCCTGTTCAACTGGTGATCTCTGAGGTTCTTTCTTATTTAAACATTCTATGTTCTGTGATCTCACATTCTATTTTGAAAAGTCCCCACCAATCCAAACATTCTAGAGCTCTAGCCTGGGAGCAAAATACTCCATAAAAGTTTTCACCACTTAAATGTAATGCACCTGGAACACAGCGGAGAATTCAGTCAACAAAGGCAGGCTGTGTGCTAAAGGAAGACAGTTCATAGTAATTTTGTCAGCAAAATTGTTACAATAAAGGCCTAAGCAACACTTCATCTCCCTGTCACTTGTCTTGAAAGGGCAGATTACTTTTTCCTCCATCTTGGCACATCCAATTAAGGTAGTCTTACAAGCCAGGCAGGTGTAAAGTGCAAGCCAGCACTTGTTCACATTAGCAATTATCAATGGAAAAATACCTAAGTGCTGAGGTTTGGCACCACTGTTGCCCGGGAAACCGTTTGCCTGCTGAGGTTCTGTAGACATTAACATGACAGTTTGACATCTTCTCCCCGAAAAAGTATGATTCTTCTCCCTTTATCCACCCTTTCCTTTTTCATGTTCCTCATTTGAAACCCTGAGAAGTGTCTACTCCTTAGTTTCTGGCTTACATTTTTAATCCATATTGGGCTCAAGATGAGAATTCATTCATTTATATTTCAACATATGTTGAGTCCCTATCTTTTATGAAGATATGTTCACACTGCAAAAGCTATACAGAGATGAACAAGGTATAAACCTTATCCACAAGGCATTTACCGTCTAGTAGAGAAGATGTTTCCTACAACTTGGAGAAGACAATTACACAAGTCACTTTAGCTTAATTCCTTTTTAAACATTATGAACAGCTACAATAAGTTATATTTAGGGGATTATGCTGTAAGATACTTGAGTAGAGGCTGTTTAACTGCTATTGCTTCCTAGCACCTATGAATGTTTATGTAATACAAAGATAAATAAAGTGCTATCCTTGGCCTCAAAGAATTGACCCTCCAGTTGACTGAGGTAATAACTAGGGAGTAGTTTAATCTAATTCCATTTTAAAAAAATAATGTTGGAATTACTACTATGTACAAAGTGCTAGAAATACAAATCCAAGTAAGAGTAAATTCCTGACCTTTTATATCTCAGTTGGGGACTATGATAAATACATAAATAATCAATTCAAGGCGGAAGACACTAGTAGATTATAAACAATGTTTGGGAAGCATTTCATGAGAATATAGGACTAAGAGTGTGAAAATAACTTTAAAAAGATACTTGCTCTTGAATTCTGGATTTGAGGCTCAACTACCTGTGTTGCTCTGGGTCAAGTAAGGCCATCTCTCTAAATCACAATTTTCCAATCTTTTAATTGAGGAATTTGGATTACATTAAACAAAAGACATTATCAGTTAAACGACAAAGCACTACAGACATATGAACTATTGTTTTTACAGCAGAGATTATTTATCTGTCTGTCTGTCTGGTTATCTAGCTGTCTGTCTTTATCTATCTATCTATCTATCTATCTATCTATCTATCTGTCTGTCTGTCTGTCTGTCCGTCCGTCTATCTATCTATCTATCTATCTATCTATCTTATCTATCTATCTATCTATCTATCTATCTATCTTCCTATCTATACATCTGAAGTAGTATTTAGTTAACAATCAAACAATTAATCAACAAAAAATTATTAGGTGCCAGGTACTATTAACTCTAAGGTTACAAAGAAAGAGCAAAATTGTCCCATGCCCTCTAGGAGCTCACTTTCTAATAGTTACTAACGCTTGAATTACTGTAAGGAATTGAAACGGAGTGTGATAAATGTCATAAGGGAAATAGTAGCAAAATACAATGATAGCTGAAGAGAAGGATTATTTCTGGGTGAAAACTTGATGGAAATGTTGAATTTGGTCATGGAGAACAAAGCTAGGTGAAAATTATAGAGACAGTTTTAAGTTTAGTGTAAGTAAAATTTTTCTGTCAGTTAGCTATCAAAATATGTAATGAGTTACCTCTCCCCTCTCTAAAGGATTCCAAGCAAACACTGAAAGATTTCTTGTCAGGTATACTGGCTAGAAGGTTCTTGTTTAGATATGAATGGGATTTGATCACCCATGAGATTCCTTCCTACTGAGGCATTCTGTGATTCTGAACAGTCTTTGAACTTGTGGGGTGGGAAGAAAGGATAAGAATAATTTACTAAGCATTATATACCTAACTCTCCTTAAAACATTAATTAGCACACATTTCTTGTCATCCTACTGTGTACTTAACACTTTGATAAAGAGTAAAGAAAAGATGTAATTACTTTTTCCAATGATCTCTGTCTGTCTGTCTGTCTCTCTTTTTTGCTTTTTGGAGGAGGGAAGGTAGGACAGTTGGAGCCAAGCGACTTGCCCAAGGTCACGTGGCTAGTTTTGTGTTAAGTGTTTGAGGTAAGACTTGAACTCAGGTCCTCCTGACTCCAGGACCAGTGCTCTATTCACTCTGCCACCTACCCACCCCTCCAATGATCTCTCAATTACCAACTCTTTACACCAATTAAACAAAGGAAAATGAGAACTGTGTATGAGTAAATATATGAAAAAAAGTAGAATATGAGTCCATAGAAGTGATCCTAAAATGATTCCTATGACGTATTGGAGGAGAAAAAGTTAATTTCTAATTAGGAATTAAAGAAGACTTCATGGAGGAGGTAACATCTGACTTAGACAGTGAGGATATCATTCTCAAAGATGAGGAAATTGAATAAGAACAAGATGTTACTTGCTTAAATTCACATGCTTAAAATCGCTAAATTAAGTCATATAAATGACATCTCACACCAGGACCTCTGACAGCAGACCCAGCCACTCTTTCTTCAATTTCATTCATTTAAAATATTTTTGAACTCACTTCAATTCTTCCAGCTACCAACAATGACCTATACAAAATAAAGGGTCTGAACTTAACTTTGTTCCCACAACAGAGAGAGATATGACAAAGAAATGCACTATGAAAATTCTGGATGAGAAATTCAGGAAGAAAAAGGACCCTGGTAAGGTTTTTATTGTAACCAGTCCATCTCTCTCTGCAGAAGTTAAGTTGTAGGAAACGATTTGTTTGAAATTGTCTTCTCAACTAAAATGTGAAGAATCACCCTTGATATGCTTGGTGCCAAAATAATTCCCATCAAACTTGAAGAAGGACCATAATGGAGGCCAAAGACACAGGCACAGAGGTTGGGCTCTACTTCACACCTTTCATTTGTATTTGGTTCACTGCGCTTTTGCTCAGTGAAAATACAAATAGTATATTTGGTTAATGTAAACCATGTCAGCTTGTGAAACTACTGAAGGAGAAAAAACAATCAAGAAACCAGGGACTAGGTGAGTGAGCAGTGATTTAATAGAATTATATGATACCGTAATCACAGACTCTTTAGGTGGAGTGGTGGTTCAGTTGCTTTCAGTCATGTCTGATTCTTCAGGACCCCATTTGGGGTTTTCTTAGCAAAGATACTGGAGTGGTTTACAACTTTTGTCTCCAGCTCATTTTACAGATTAGGAAAGTGAGGCAAACAGGATTAAGTGACTTGCCCGGAGTCACAGAGCTAGTAACTGTCTGAGGCTGATTTAAACGCAGGAAGATAAGTTTTCCTGACTCCAGCCCTTGCATTCTATCCACCTAGCTGCCCTCTTTATTTGGAACTGATGTTAAAATCAGCCATTTCCATCTTTTACATATATATATATATATATATATATATATGTATGTATATATATATGTATATGTATATATATGTATATATGTATATATATATATATGTATATATATACATATTTAACATTTGATTTTAGAACTTTAAATTCTAAATTCTTTCCCTTCCTCCCTTGTCGCCCACCACCACTGGAAAGACAAGCAATTCAATACAGGCTGTACATGTGTAGTTACGTAGAAATTCACATATTGTGAAAGACTGACTATATTTCCCTCCTTCCTATCCCGCTCCCCCACTTGTTCTATTCTTCACTTTGTCCCTGTCCCTTTACAGAAGTGTGTGCTTCTAACAACCCTCCCCTCCTACCCTGCCCTCACCTCCATCATCCCCCCTCTCATCCCCATCCCCCTTACTCTCCTGTAGGGCAAGATACCCAATTTAGAGTGTACGTCATTCCTTCCCTAAGCCAAATTCAATGAGAGTAAGGTTGACCCATTCCCTTTTGCCTTCCTGTTCTTATCCTCAATTGTAACAGCTATCCCTTGCCTCTTTATATGAGATGAGTAAACCCATTATGTCTCTCTCTGTCTTCTCTCATTCTATTCCTCTCTCACCTATCAATTTCACCTTTTAAAATACCATCCCTTCCTATTTAATTGATCCTGTGCCCTCTGTGTATGCACACATATATACACACACTCAGATATGTATTCATATGCATATATACCCTCCTATATAGACATATGCGTATGTATACATATACACAAACGCGCACACACACACACACACACATATACATATATATTTATATACATTGATATTCCCTTCACCTACTAACTGACAAGTTTCATAAGTTACAATTATAATTTTTCATGTTGGCATGTAAATAGTTCAACTTTGATAAGTTCTTTATGATTTCTTTTCCATGTTTACCTTCTCATGCTTCTTGTATTTGAATGTCACATTTTCTATTCAGTTCTGGTTTTCTTTAACAAGAATGCTTGAAAGTCTTCCACCTCATTGAGAATGACCATATTTTCCCCTGGAACATTATACGCAATTTGGCTGGGTAGGTGATTCTTGGTTTTAATCCTAGATCACTGGATCTCTGGAATATCATATTCCAGGCCTTCATTAAGATCCCTTAATGTAGAAGCTACTAGATCCTGTGTTATTCTGATTGCGTTTCCACAGTACTCAAATTGTTTTTTCTTGGCAGCTTGTAACATTTTCTCCTTGATGTGGGAACTCCGGAACCTGGCTATAATAGTCTTAGGAGTTTTCTTTTTGGGATCTTTCTCAAGAGGTGATCAGTGAATTCTTTCAAGTTCTATTTTGCCCTCTGGTTCTAAAATATCAGGGTGATTTTCCTTGAGAATTTCTTGAAGGATGATTTCTAGGTTCTTTTTCTGATCATGGCTTTCAGGTAGTTCAACAATTTTTAAAATTGTCTCTCCTGGATCTATTTTCCAGGTCAGTGGTTTTTTCAAGGGTATATTTCACATTGCCTTCTATTTTGTCATTTGTTTGGATCTGTTTAATAATATCTTGATTTCTCATAAAATCATTTCCTTCCATTTGCTCCACTCTAATTCTAAAGGAATTATTCTCTTCAGTGAGCTTTTGAAATTCTTTTTCCCTCTGGCAAATTCAACTTTTTAAGGCATTCTTCTCCTCATTGGCTTTTTGGGCCTCTTTTGTCATTTGAGTTAATCTATTTTTTAACGTTATTTTCTTCAGTCAGGTTTTTAAGTCTCTTTTCATGATTTTCTTGCATCATTCTCATTTCTCTCCCCAATTTTTCCTCTATTTCTCTTATTTGGTTTTCAAAATACTTCTTAAGCAACTCTATGGCTTGTAACAAGTTTACATTTTTCTTAGAAGCTTTTGGTGTAGGAGTTCTGATTGTGTTGTCTTCCTCCCATTCCATGCTTTTACCCTTCTTGTCCCCCAAAAAGGAATCTAAAGTTGGATTGCTGATCTTTGTTTGCTTCCTTTGCCTGCTCATGTTGCCAGTCAATTAACTTAATTTTTGGGCCACAGTATATCTCTGCTTCCCAGGGGGAGAGCTTTGTCCCAAATTGCTGGGGTTTTTGTAGCTGCCAGAGCTATTTAGGAGGCTGCTATCTCTGCAGCCCCCACCAGTTTTGGCTCATTGTTCACACACCTCAGGACCACCACCCAAGACCACGATCCTGATCCAGGCAAGTTAATGCAAGAGCACTTAGCCTCTGAGTGATTGCTTGGCCCTCTGTAATCAGCAGGCAGCAAGCTCTGAAGTAACCATGTGGAGATGGCTGCAGGAGCCACTTCTGATGCTTTCTTGCCCTGGGAGCTGGCATCTGGACCCACTTTTCTCACCCAAATTTAGCTGAGTTCCACTGACCTTTCACTTTGTCCTTGTTTCCTATGGGTTGATAATTCTGGAAACTGACACAGTTGCCAGTGATTCACTCTCCTGAGCCCTCCAGCCCTGGCTTCTCCTGGGTGCCTGGCTTCTCCTGGGTGCCCTGGGGCTGAGGCACAGTTTCAGGCTGGGCTGTTTTTGGCTCCAGTGCTCTGCAATGAGCCCTTCCCATCTGCCTGCTGGGCTGTCTTCCGTGAGAGATGTGTTTTTCTGAATTTTGTGGCTTCTGGAGCTCCAAAATTTGTTTAGAGTCATATTTTATAGTTATTTGAGGTGGTTATGGGGGGGAGCTGTGGAGTTCTCCTCCTTCTATGCCTCCATCTTGACTCTGCCCCCCATTTCCATGTTTTGATGCTAGAGATGAAGAAACTGGAACCCAGAGAGGTTCAATGAATTTTCCTAGGTTACACATGGAGTAAGATCAGACTCCTAATTCATTGCCTTTTCCTTAAACTATGCTGAGATGTAAGGGACATTTGACATAATCTAATCAAGTCTTCTTACTTTAAAGATAAATAAATCTAGGCTCACAGAAGTCTGAGTGACTTGATGAAAGTGATATGGCCAGTAAATAGAATCAATACTAGATTTAGGGTGCTCAGATCCCAGTGAATTTTCCATTATCTGTTTTCTCTCCACAACTGTTAAACAAGTGATAGGAACATCTAATATTTTCAGTTCTTTAAAGAAGACTCACATGAACCAATAATACTGAAGTGCTTTTTTCTTTGTTAAACACAGAAGTAAAAATAATCTAATCCTGTGGGGAAGATAGAAGGCCATGATCCTGAGGAACTCTGTAGGTTATGAGATTCTGCACACAATTTAAGTTGTATAATTACCATTTAAGCCAGTTATAGAATCTCAGAGCTCAAAAGAACTTAGGGAATTGATCAGTCCAAACTTCTCCCCTCCCCCAACTATTTCTCAACCTCTTACCTATACCTCTTAATGAAGTCTTAAAACTTAGACATTTCCACTTTGAATTAAAAATGGAGGTGATATATCAATATACACATACATATATCAATATACACATACATATATACATAGATATATTTATATATATGGAGATATATTTAGATATAGCTATCACCTCCATTTCCAATCTAGAATGGAGGTGACATATATATATGTGTGTGTGTGTGTGTGTATGGTGTGTGTATACACGCACACACAGACATACATATGTGTGTGTATTAAATATGGATAAACTCCTCTGAGAAGGAAAACTGGTATCATCTTTCTAAACTTGAGTTCTAAAGTCTTAGTCTGAAAGGGTTTCTTCTCTTTCTTGCTCTCACTACCATTTACCTAACATCAAAGCCTAAGGGACTGTGAATATTATTTCCATTAGTATCACTAGGGATTCAATAAATTCTTCCTCCTTTAATTCAAGTGAGACAAGAGTGGAGTTAATACAATTAACTAGTAAAAAAGTGAAGCATTGACAAATACATGGTCCAAAGTTTTAAGTTAAGATGGTCAAGGTTATGTTGCTAATATGATGGTCTTCTGATTCATCATTTATGACCCCATCTCTGCAATTATATTTCTGCATCATCTCCCCCTAGTTCCATTGAATGGAGGTAGACAACTTAGAAAAGTCTCTCCTGAAGATGAGTCTGACCAACCAAATTTACATTAGGCTGTCCCTTAAGTTAAATGTCTGCTTTGTTTTTACAACCAACCATTGGTGATTTCTATTTTTCTTTCTTTCTGATATTTCCTCATCTTTCCAGGGAAATGATGTCATGCAGTGTTGAACATTCTCTTTCATCTAGGAACTTCTTTTCACCTCTGGGACTTCTCCCATCAGACCCCTAGAGATCAGGGGAGCAGACTTTCATATTTTTCAGTCTGAAGTGTCTGCCATTGAAACTTATGAATAAAGATTTTTACTTACTTCTACATCAATACCACCTGCTCTCTCTCCTCTCCAGTTCAGAACTAAAGATAACATTACTATTTGATAATGAACCTAGCACACTAGATCATAGACAATATATCATCCCAAGTTTGAGACCTTGCAATACAAAAATGAAAGAGAAGGTAAATAATTATGTGGATTGAACAAAAAAAGAAGATAACCCATGATAAATGGGCAAAGGATATAAGCAGACAGTTTCCAGTAAAAAAAAAAACAGATTTGTAAAATTGGTTAGAATTGTTCTAATCAAAATCCCAAATTTTATAGATGAGAGAAGTGAATTGTAAAATAAAGGGGTTGTTCTGATATCCCCTTTAGAAACAAAAACACATTAACAAAAACCATAATAGGGGGGTGGAGCCATGATGAGGCCATAGGAGCAGCAAGGTACTGCAGCTCCCACATAGCCACTTCAAATACCCGTAAAATATGACTCTAAACAAATAAAAACACAGAAAAACACATCTCCCACTGAAGGCAGCTTGGCAGGAAGGCTCAGCACAGCATGCTGGGAGCCGAAAAATAACCCAGGTTGAAACCATGGTGGGGCCGCAGGTGCAGCCAGGATGAGCTGCAGCTAGAGACTTCAGAAGAGTGGATCAGTGTTAGCTGTTGCAGTTTCCAGAATTATCAAGCCATAAGAAACAAGGATTAAGTGAAAGATCAGTGGAACTCAGCTAAACTTGGTGGAGAAAAGTGGTCTGGCCAAACTGCCTCGAGGGCAAGGAAGCAGCAGAAGTGGTGGCCCTGCAGATGCCTCCACATGGCTGCTTCAGAGCTCCCAGCCTGCAGACTGCAGGGGGGCCAAGCAATCATTCAGAGGCCAAGTACTCTTGCGCTGAGTGGCCTGGATCCAGATCGGGGTCTTGGGTGGTAGTCCTGGGGTGCAATTTCAGCGAGTCAAAGCTGGTGGGGGCTGCAAAAAAAAAAATGACAGCTCCCTAATAGCTCTGGCAGCTGGGAAAACCCCAGTGATTTGGGACAGAGCTTTCCTCTCTCACAGCAGAGTTCCACAGAGATAAAAAATCATTGACTGGCCAACATGAGCAGGCAAAGGAAGCAAAGTAGGAACAGCAATGAAATTCTAGATTCCTTCTTTGGGGACAAGAAGGATGAATGCATGGAATGGGAGGAAGACAACACAGTCAAAACTCCCACACCAAAAGCTTCCAAGAAACATGAAGACTGCCTAAAAGCCATAGATCAGCTTAAGAAGGATTTTGAAAACCAAATAAGAGAAGTGGAGGATAAATTGAGAAGAGAAATAAAAGTGATGGAAGAAAATCATGAAAAGAGAGTCAACAACCTGACTGAAGAAAATAACACCTTAAA
>JAQQSU010005769.1:0-13710 GCA_028627135.1 Pseudochirops cupreus | reverse complement strand
TATATTTCTTATGTAGAGAGCCTGTTCCATTTTGTGATTAATAACTATATCAGCATATTTATAGTTACTGTAGGCATTGTGAATACTGCATTGCTGATACATTAGGGAAAAAGGAATCATATCTATTTTGGAAAAGGAGGAAGGGACTAATACTTAGAGGTATTTGGAAACTTCAAAATAATCCTTTTGGCCTTCTCTACAGCTAAGCCTAGTGACAGAAAATCAGAGGTAAAGAAATACACAAAATGTCGTGATCCTTATAATGATATTCCCTTTGTTCTTTCAGATTAAGCGATCTTTGAAATAGACTTTTTTTCCCATGTCTGGTCCTAAGTTTGTCTCCCTTGAATCCAAGAAGAAAGGTTTTGCCACACACTTAATAGAGTAAGCAAAACCATGGAGGTTGTTTGATGAGGTGAAAGGAAGACTAGAGAGTCAGAGGACCTAGATTTGAATCCAATTGCATCATTTATTATTTGCACAATTTTCAGTAAAATGATCTTATCTCTTGGGGCTTCAGTTTCCTGTTCTGTAAAGGATGGGGTGGGGCACTGAATTACGTATTCTCTATGAGCCCCTTCCAATCCTAAACTGATACTCACAGGAGATCACCATTTAATTATAGAAAAGAAGATATTTTAATGCAGTATTCATTTTACATGAACTTGTGCTATTAATTTCAATGAGACATCTTTATAAGCACAGGCTAAGCAGGACCTTGACTTGGAAGAAGGGTATTGGCAGTTAAACGATGTTTTTGAATACTGTTTGAATAGTATTCTGTTGATTTGGGAGGGGGCTGGAAACTCCATCAAATTAGTTTGAGTTAAGTCTTCCTCTTACTACTAAGATCAGAACTATTATTATTTCAAAACTGTCGGCAGAGCTGCTGTCTAAATGGTCCCTTAAAACACAACATGTTCATAACAAATGTGTTTTTTTTTCCTTAAAAATCATCCATTGACAATTTTTTAAAAATCCTTTCCAAAATATCCATGTGTTGGGAAATTTATATTCCTATTCCATCCTTGCATAAACCCCCAAACCTTCAAAAAAAAATAACAAATTTCCCCATCTGAATTTAGGTGGGATTGATTCTTTCTAATTATTTTTTATCTTTGAAATGCAGACTCTAAATGAGCTCACAGTTATAGAAAAGAGGCTCCACAAAACTCTCCTAAAATAAAATATGAAATAAAGCATTCAAAAAGTGGTTGAGATGATAAAAATCATTCTTTTTTTTTTAAAGAAACCAATTATATTACATTTTCAGAGACTGAAATCTGTCTAGCACTTAGGCACCTAATAAAAATAACAATGACTCCTTTAGGGTCAGTTATGATGGCAAAATGAAACTTTCTGTTACATCAATATTAAATTAGAACATGAGATGACCCCTCTGAATGATATTTTTAATAGTAGGGTCCATACAAGGAGGTAGCCATAAAATGAAATCTAAGAACCCAAAATGAGTTCTGAGGTAAGGAAATGAGAATGGAGGAAAAAAACAAATAGAACTCTTCCTCAGAATGTACCTTCTCTCAAAGTACATTAAAGTGGAAAAGTCTTAACCATTCTGAAACATAGCCAACCAGAATATTGTATAAATTCAGATCTTAAAAAGGTAATATGCTGTAGTGTGTAGTTTGGCCACTATGGAGTTAGGAAGGTCTCGGGTGTAATTCCTATCTCTGACACATACAACCTATATGATTTCAGACAAATAATTTAAATCCAGTAACCCCAGACAATTCTTTCAGACAACAAATTACTAGCTGGTACTGATGAAGATAATTGCAAACACTGATAGAATCACAGGCATGGACACACCCCTCCTTGCAAAAAAAAAATGAAGGGGGAGTAGATATGCTGAGCAATATTATTTTTTTTAATAAATAAAGTATAATTTTTATTTCAAGATAAGGTAGAAAAGATCAAACTTCATGCATTTTGTAAGCTTTTCCAAAACAATTATTAGCATGAATGCAAGTTCTCACAGAGGTTTAAATTGCCCTTTCTGTTGAATCAAAAAAGACAGAGATTGATCTTGTGGGTAATTATATTTTTTTTAAGTGGTACATTTTTTGATGATAAAAATGCTGGTATAATTGAAGAGAATCTTTTTTTTGCTTTTTTTTTTTTTTTTGCTTTTTGGAGCAGGGAAGGTAGGGTAATTGGAGTTAAGTGACTTGCCCAAAATCACACAGCTAATTTTGTGTTAAGTGTCTGAGGTCAGATGTGAAGTCAGGTCCTCCTGACTCCAGGGCCAGTGCTCTGTTTCCTGTGCCACCTAGCTACCCTGAAGAGAATCTTAAAGTGAATTTCCATCTTAATTTTACTCCCAAGTTCAGCTGTTCCATTTAGGAGCTTTCAACTTCGCCCTGCTAAGTATTTCCCAAAAAGTCACAGTGGTGGAATTACTTAAGTCTTAGGTATGGTAGTCTAGGGTTAGGAGTTACACTAAGTTGATTATGGGGTGCTGTATTTTCTTTATGGAACACAGATTACACAATACAGTTTTCCCAGTCCTCTCTCTATAGGGAAATAGATATAGACAATGATCAGATCTTGAACACTCAGCACTTCTCCCAAGATAGTTGCTCTGTGAAAGAATAATCATTTCAAGCACTTCACTCCTTCACAGAAATGTGATTACTATAGGCATTTGAATGTTTCTTTTTTTTCTTTCCGTATTATAGAGACACAACTGAAAGTACCCAAGACATAATCTAATAGCTTTTAAAAATTTTACATGAAAGCTCAGAAAGACAAGTGTAACTAACCGGCAGTAACAGTGTTTTATAAGGAATGTGAAATATTTGTGTGACCCATCAGGTGGTGATATCCTGGCAAAGTTTGGAGGATTGGGCACCAAGTAAAAGGGACAGTTGCTTGCTTTCTACCCTTTGAGATCTATCATTGGAATGTTTGGGTTTATCCACTTTCTCCACAGGTAACTTCCAACTACTTGTCCCAGAAGGGTCAAGATCTATCCAATGGTCCATGCCTCTATTTTGCTGCTTATTCCAGAGGCTGAAATACTGTCACATTTCCTTCATTACCACCTAAATTCATTCACTTATTACTCCATAGTCTATGTTTAAAGGACTCTAAGTTATATAGTTAGTCTATCTCTCCTATTTAAGAGTTTATAAGTATTCCTAATAAGATTCATTCTCAATTGCCTCATATCTGAGCAACAGGAAAAATAAAAATAAGCATAACATTTAGAATTGTGGTTCAAACCTCTGTCCCAATTATTTCTATGTGTACTGTTAGTCACTGGCTTCCACCTTTGCAAACCCTCATATGGAATTAATTAATAAATATAAGTCACAGATCAATTTTGATTCATCATGATTTAGGAGAAAAATCAGGAATTATAATTAACTTAAAAGCGCCATGTAGAAAATACTTACCAGCTATAGTCAACAGAGAGACAGAGGAGTTAAACTTTCTCTGTCCTTTCACTGATTGTCACAGAGCAATAATAGACTACAACTTCAGTCTGTTCCAGCTGCCCCAATCAGTTTGTTTGTCTTTTTCCTAATGAGCAGAGGCTGTGGCCTCTTGATCTAAGCCTATAAGGCCTGGGGGTGGGGGGGGTGGGTTCTAGTTTCTGAACTTGAATTTTAAAATGCTCTCATGTGCTTTCTCTCTCTCTCTCTCTCTCTCTCTCTCTCTCTCTCTCTCTCTCTCTCTCTCTCTCTCTCTCTCTCTCTCTCTCTCTCTCTTTCTCTCTCACTCTCTCTCTCTCTCTCCATTTTGCTTTTTCTTATTCACTCCACTTCAGACTTGAACGTCCTCTGAATTTTTACTAAGCTGTTAAACTCAGAATCTTCCTTTGGAAATATTTTGTTCTTTCTCTCCCCAGAAGTGTATTCCATTGTTGCAAATGTCACATGCATGCCACCTCTTCTCAAAATTGTGTCCATTAAGTCCTGTTCTTCACAAGTACATGGGGTGTTCAAGGAGGATAGGGACCTCTGGTGTGAGAGTTTGCTGAGCATATTTCAGGGCTGTTCATCAACCTTTGGTGTACACCTGATTCACCTAAATCTCTCCTGTATCTTCAAGAAATTATAGCATGTGCAGCCACATCCAGCAAACCATCTGGGCACATGGGCTAAACCAGGTTTAAGATAACCTTTAAGCCTCAAACACTCTGATCCGGTAGGTGGATGTTTACCCCAAACATGTGAAGACTTTCCTTAGAGGAATGGGTGGGTGAGAAAAATTTCTTCAAATGTCCATGAGGACAACTGAAGCAGGCTTTGTGGAGCACTTAGAATTTGGTCAGACATCACAAACTTCAAGGTCATCCACTGCAATCCTAGCCATTGCCAATCTTCTTGGCTTTTTTCCTGTCACTAGACTTTGATGACTCAGGAAGAGAGAGTAAGGCTGACGATTTTGTGCTCCTGTGCCACACTTAAATCCAATTTGTATGCAAGTCAAGACATTACCCAACGAAAATGAAGGATGACCAACTCTTTACCAGATCCACTTCAATGTTGTTTGCCCATCTCCTCCATCATATCTTAAGAACCCCTGCCGTAGTCTTAACAATATCCCTAATATATGCAAATTATTTAAAGAATATTTTTATCTGCACTTCTTAGTTTTAACTAAAGCTTATTTGCCTCTGAGGACACCACACCCTTTTCAACTCTATTTACTAAAAGTCTTTCCTTCCACCCCTTGGAATCAAAGGAATAATAATGAGGATAACCCTGGTTCCCGCATCTATTTTTACTTCATTCCTTTACCACCCCGACTTTTTACTGTGTTAAAGTCTATTTGTATTATATTGCTCCCCATCATGGCTGACAAAAATTGATTGACCTAACATTCTCAATGTCATTTTTACCAGACTCACTATCTTCTAGTTCACTTCATCTTTTGTATCACTTCTAAGCACTTGGATAGTTATGTTGATGATCTCTCTAAGGATCTTACCAAAATATCCTCAAGTCCCATGGCTTCTTTCTACATCTCCAAATAAACCGCATGTCTTTAGGAACACAAAACAGACCACATGTTATAACTACATTATTTATAAGATTCAGAACTTTAGAATTGTATTCTCTGGCAAGAAACTCCTTCACTGTTTCACTTGCACTAAAACTACTCTTTG
The DNA here is from genome assembly GCA_028627135.1 of Pseudochirops cupreus. Lineage (NCBI taxonomy): Eukaryota > Metazoa > Chordata > Mammalia > Diprotodontia > Pseudocheiridae > Pseudochirops > Pseudochirops cupreus. The sequence continues at coordinate 8,573 of JAQQSU010005769.1, read as the reverse complement.
CTGTAGCCATATTCTAACATGTAGTCCTGTCATTCATTTATATTCTGCTACCCTCTGGATTTAATTTCCACCAATCTTAGAAACTATGTAATCAGAAACAGTTGGGGTCCTGGATATAGACAACTTGTGCTCTGGTCTTGCTCTGTCATTTAGTACCTCTATGACCTTGGGCAAGACTATGCCTCAGTTTCTATAACTATAAAATAAAGGACTTAGAACCAGATCTTCAGTATGGTTACTTCTAGATCTAAATATGTGACCCTATCATTTGTTTGTTTAATTTTAATATTTTTCTAGCTACTACCCTAGATACCCTTGGTCTTCTACCATTCCTTAGTTATGAATCCTCAACAGTTAATTTATCCCTTCCTGTGCTCCATCCAATCTCTTTGCTTCTGCTCCTGTATTGTTGAGCCTTGCCAACAGAAGTCACAAAAATTTGGCTGATTTTCAATACTAGAAATATCTAGTCCATATTCTCAGAGTTCTTAACACTGCTCAATTATCCTTATACTATACCTTTATAAACTTCCTATTTGATTCTCCACAGTTTCAAGACCCTTCTTTTTTCTCTCATTCCATTCACACTCATGACACTTCCCTTCATAATAGCCATGGTTCTAATTTCATTGAGATCAAGGTTGCATGATATGAAGTCCCAAACTCTAGTCTTCAAAATGTAGTGATATCATTATGCATCATTTCCCTTTTCTCTCCAGTCACAGAAGAAGTGTTATGACTCATTAATAAGGCTAAGGCCTTTAAACACATCCTTGCCTTTCTACTTTCCAGGGATTATGCTCCAATACAAATCCCACCCCACCCCTACCTCTCACACATCTTCAGTTTTTTGTCTACTGTTGCTTCTCATCTGCCTGCTAACAAGTCCTAACAGAGCCTGTCTTTGCTAGTTGTCTTTAAGTATTTTAGAATGTCACATGGAAGAGGGAGCAGACTTGTGTCTATATAAAAATATTGCATTTCTTTTTCTACTTATGTATTAGTTTTCTCAATAGAATATAATCTCAATGAGTTGAGGACTTTCTTTTCATTTTTTCTTTATATTCACATCACATACCACATAGGTGCTTAATAGGTGCTTATAGGTTGATTGAATAAAACATTTGCATGCATTAGTAAATGCAAATGACTGTTACTTAAATCATACTCGAGATCCCTCCCCAGATAGCTCATAACACAGTTCTATATATTTATATTATTTTAATTTTTATTATAATTATTCTACACTCTGCTTTATCTCCTCTATTATATTGTAATCTATATGAGAGCAGAGATCATGAATTACATATAGTGTAAACTTAATAAGGGCCCTGAGGATCAGATTTTGAACTAGAAGCAACGTTGGAAATCATCTTTTCTAATCCCCTCATTTTAAAAATAAGAAAAATGAGGCCCACAATGGTAAAATGATTCCCCTCCTAATCTCTCAGTGAATAGCAGAGCTTAGATTTAAACACATGTCCTTTGACTCCATATCTAGCGCATCTTTTAGTGCATTGTCAAATGCGCTTAATCCTGCATGATACAATAGAAGGAGCTAATTATACATCATGAAAAAATGTTCATAAACATTTTGGCATCTTTCTATTATATCAGCAATCTAAAGGAACTAGTCTGATAAAGTCGTAACTAACAACAGAGCTATTAATAGCCTCATTGAGCTAATGACAATACAGCAAAATTAGTAAGAAAGAAAAAGTGACTTCTATAATATAGCATTTATTTTAACAGTATTTCATGTTTTAAAGAAGAAATTTCATAATCTTGGAAGGTTGATATATATATTAGCTAAATATTTAAGAAAGAGTAATGGATTTTTCCATTAATACCAGATATGAAATATATCAGGTGAACAGCTCCTACTATTTTTCCTCTTGTCTTAGCACCCTATCTCTCCTTTTCCCATCCATCAATCCTCTGAAGGATTATCATGGTCAAAGTTTTAGGTTACTATGCATAGTCTAATAGCTTCCATTCTTAATTGAAATCTTCATCACTCCCCAGAATAGAGAAAGCTGATCTTCAGTTTTCCATGTCTCACAATTTAATTCCACTGAATGCCTAGACATTTTACCCTTTACCTCTCTGTACTGAGCTTTCGTATTAGAGTCAGGGACTGACCATTTCACAGAGCTCTAAGGAGTAGTAACAAGTTAATGATAGAAAGCACAAACATGAAATAAATCATTTAAGTGTTAAACATTATTAGATCATTTTTTAAATACTCATTTAAGAACCTTAACATTCATGCCTCAAAGTAAAAGAAATACTGTAGAATGAATCATAATCATGATAACATAACCCCGCCCTGCAATATTAGTCATTTATAATATCTTTTTTACTGTTATGGAAAGAAACATGCTTCCTTTTCAATTATTCTTTCTTCATTTTCAGGAAGTATGCATAGTTTGGGAGCCTTGACTTTCCTTTTCTTAAAATTTTTACTGTATTTATCTTGATTTTCTTCAAACTTGATAAGAATAATAGCTAGCATTTAGTATTTACTCTAGACCAGGCACCATGCTAAGCATTTTACACACATTATCTCATTTGATCCTCCAACAACCATGAGCTATTATTATGCTTATTTTACAATTGAGGAAACCAAGAGAAAAGAGCAAGGTCACAAAGCTAGTGAGCATCTGAGCCCAGATTTCAACTCAGGTCTTCCTGACTGGAAGGCCAGTCATCCATCCACTGTACCACCTAGCTGCCTTGGCGTTGTTTAGCAATTATTGTCACTGTCTTTTGGCTGACTCAGTACAGATATCTTGATAAAAACTGCCAGTGTCTGGCAGTAGTAGCATATGGAAAAGAAACAAACTTACAGCCCAAATCAACAATTAACAAAATTCCTTTATAGGAAGAAACAGAAATGCTGGTCAGATAAAGTCATTTTATTTATTGTTAAATTTATTTTTATTTCACTTACTACATTTCACTCCATTTCCCTCCTTCCCCTCATAGCAAATCAGCCCTTATAGCAAAAGATATGAAAGGGGTAGAGAAAATGTTCCACAAAACTAATCAAGATTGCTAGGTGTGGTGGCACATACCTGTAATCCCTACTACCAAGGAGGTTAGTGATTCATAAGCTAGGATTTTATGAGCTGAAATGGGCCAAGCCAATTGGGTGTCCTCACTAAGTAATACGCCAAAAAAATGAACCACTAGGAATAGGACAAGGCCTCAGGCTACCTAAGGAGAGACGCAGTGACCCATATCACAATCTGAGAAGGTCAAAGCTCCCAAGCTGATAAATTATAACATGCAACCCATGATTGGTCTCTGCACTTCTAGCCTGGGCAAGATACAGAAGATACCTAGTCTCTATAAACAGAAAAGCAAAACCTAAGAAATCGACCAAGTCTGGCATCATATTTTGTATGCAATGTTTCACTCCATGTTTTCATGCCCAAATTTCCCTGCTTCCAAGAAGAGGTGATTTCCATACATCTTCTTGGAGAAAGATTTGATCAATATAATTGTAGATTTAGTTTCATTTTTCTTTCTTTTCTTCTTGTTCTTTCCAGTTGCATCATTGTGCTTTCCTGACTCTACTTACATTTCATTAGTTCATACACATAGATGTTGCTATGGATATTATGTCATATGCAATGCTTTTTTTCACTTTCTTGGGGGTATATCATTAACATTAGCATCTCTAAATCAAAGGGTACAAATATTTTATTTGCTTTCTTTTCATAATTACAAATTAATTTCCAGAACTGTTAGACCCATTCACAGATTTACATCAATATACTATTATTATTATTATTATTTGAAATAATAATAATAATGCCATTTATATATCACATACTATGTTCCAGGCACTGTGCTAAGCACTATAAACGATATTATCTTGTCTAATCTGGGTTTAAATTACATCTCTGAACAATATTAACTACATGACCCTAAGAAAGTCATTTAACTACCCTGAACTCAATTTCTTCATTTGCTAAATAGGATATTAAAACTGAAATATTTCCCTGTTTTGATATTTGAACAAGATAAGAAACATAAAGCATTTCACAAACTTTAAAATAAATAAATACTAAAAGGAAAAAAAATGAGAAAGGGAAGGAAATGCACAAAGAGAAGTGGCCCAGGAATCTAATAAGAGGGAGTGATAACTGATAGACTGCCTCTTTATCCCACTGATACCCACAGAAACTAAGACCTCCAGAGAAAGCTGCCCCATGTTACAAGGCCTCCCTATTGTGGACCTATAGGTAAATATAAACTAGTCACAATGTATGAGAAGGACTAAATGTGTTGCAATTTTGCCTGTTGGAAGGGGTACTTAAGGAATGAATTCACAGATTCAAAAAGGTTAAAACAGTATTATTCAAAGGAGAACATTGTGTTCACAGGAGCTAGGTGACACAGTGGACAGAGTGATGGATTTGGGATCAGGAAGATCTGAGTTCAAATCCAGTCTCATATACTTACTGGCTGTGTGACAGTAGGCAAGACATTTAACCTTGTTTATCTCAGTTTCCTCATCTGTAAAATGATCTGGAGAAGGAAATGGCAAACCACTCCAGTATCTTTGTCAGGAAAATCCCAAATGGAGACACAAAGAGTCAGACACAGACATGACTAAAACAACGCAACAACAAAAAAGAATAAACTCCCAGAAGAGCATGTAGGTAGTGCAGTGGACAAAGTGCTGGACCTAAATGCAGGAAGACTTCTTTTCATGAGTTCAAATCCAACCTCACAATATTAGCTGTGTGACCTTGGGTAAGTCACTTAACCTTATTAGCCTCATTTCCTCAACTGTAAAATAAGCTGGAGAAGGAAATAACAAATCACTCCAGTATATTTGCCGAGAAAACCCCAAAGGAGGTCATGGAGGGTAGGAAATAACTGAGACAACCCAACAACAAGGCAAAGGAAGGAAAGTGACAAGGGAACTGAAAGAATTGTATGTTAAAATGAATCTCTCTCATGCTGACAATTATCTGGGGTAATATGTCCAGGAACAGATAAGTTTTCAGGTATTATATGAGATAAGGAGAGCAGCTGTTTATTTGGTACCTCTTACTGATTATATACGCAATTTTGAATTTGCAATTATATTTTAATGTGTCTATCTTTTAAACGTTTGAGAATTTCATAAAAATATGAAACTACATAGGAACTAATTAAAAAGAGGTACTTTTTTTTCCTCCTCATCCCATCCCTATCCTCTCTGATTGCATTTTAGATGTTCCAGCTGGTTATCTAAGCCACTATATTAGAATTAGGAAAATTAAAATTGCTACTCAAGAGAGATAAATGTTTTAGTGCAACCTAGCAACCTTCAAATGGATTTTGAAAGGTAATCTTGAACAAAAGGGTTACATGACTCAGAATTCCAAATTTGCAGAGCATTTTTAGTTGAATGATTGAAAATCCTTTACGCATACAAAAATTTCACTTGAACTTGTTGATGCCCACTGAAACTGAAAACAGCAGTAAGAGTAAAGGTTGAATCAATGTCTCCAATTGAACAAGAAAATGAGCATAAAGGCACAGGTATGCATTTCTGTTTTCATGTGAATAGCTGTTTCACAGTATGTCTTGTTTTCCCCAAATTTCATTAGCTTAATTCTGGTACAGATAGTTTTTGCGGTACTACATGTTTCTGACAACTCCAAAACTTAGACTGAGCTAATTTTTTTTCTCTTGAATTTGGAGAATAATTATGTATCTAAATAATTTTTAACTTCAGAGATAGCAATTAGCATCAGGTGAATGGTGGATAGTTTCTGTGACATAAACCCATTTCTGTAAGAGACTACATAGGCCTTTCAATTAATTAAAGATTAATTAATTAATTAAATTGTCATTGAGAACAGAATTAAAGACAAGTAATATATGTAGTACTTCATTCTATCACCACCTCCAAATCAAGATTTTGTTAAACAATTAAAAATTATTCTAAAAAGCAAGGCCAGTGCTGAGTATTTTTATCTTGTAAATACATTCAGTGAGGTGGAATACAAGTTTTCCTTGTTTAAAAGAATTAATGCCTTCTATGGCATATTTTCTGTAAAATGAGCTTTAGGTAAGTAAAACATAATTTGCTTCTATGTTCATTTATAACAGTAAAAATGATTCAAAAATGAGTCCTATAGACTACAGCTTTAAAATAAAATATTTCGGAAAAATATCTAACTCTACAATGCTGATACTAATATTATTAACAAAAACAGTAACAATCTTAAAATGTTTACTATGTGCTAGGAATTGTGCTTTACAATTTTTGTTTCATTTCATCCTCACAATGGTCCTGAGAGGTGGATGTCATTATTATCTTCATTTTGTTTTTAACAGTTGGGAAAAGTGAGCAAACAGGTTAAGTGACTTGCTCAGGGACACATAGCTGGTGAGTGTCTGAGGCCATATTGAATTCAAATCTTTGAATCTTCCTGAATTCAGGTCTGGTACTCTATCCACCATACCCACTAGCTGCCTCATGATTGCACAATTTAAAATAAGAACACTAAAAATTTCAAAAATCTTATGTTCATGATAGAACTACAATTAAGACTAATGAAAATAATAATGATCAGGTCCCTTTTGAAAATCTTGCATAAGGCGTGGAGTCAAGATGATGGCAAAGAAGCAGCAAAACTCCGCAGGTACACCCATAACCACCTCAAATGCCTATAAAATATGACTCTAAAATATTTTAGAGTTCCAGAACCTCCAAAAATTAGAGAAAAATACAAATCCAGCTGAAGGTGGCCTAGCAGGCAGATGCGAGAGGGTTCATTACAGCACTCTAGGAGCCTAGACCACCACTGCATGAACCTGCGGCTTGGCTCTGGGGTAGCCAGAATAAGTCCTGGCTGGAGCTTTCAGGAGAGTGAATCACTGGCAACTGTGATGGCTTCCAGAATTACCAACCCATAAGAAAAAAGGACTAAGTGAAAGGTCAGTGGAACTCAGCTAAATTCTTGGGAGAGAGTGCAGTCAACTGTTTCAGGGCTAGAAGAGGCTGAAGCGGTGGCCCTGCTTGCTGCCTCCACATGGCTGCTTCAGAAGCTCCCGGCCTACAGATTGCAGGGGAGACAAATGATCATTCAGAAGCTAAGTGCTCTTGCCTTGAGCTGCCTGGATGGGGATCAGGGTCTTGAGTGGTGACCCTGAAGTGCATGACCAGTGCACCAAAGCTTGTGGGGGCTGCAGAGATGATGGTCTCCTAAAAGCTTCATCAGCTGCAAAAATCCCAGGAATTTTGGACAGAGCTGTCCCCTCTGAAAGCAGAGTGCTACTGTACCCAAAAGTCAAGTAATTGACTGGCAACATGAGCAGGCAAAGGAAGCAAAGTAAGCCCACCAATGCATCTTTAGATTCCTTTTTTGGGGACAAAAAGGAACAAAGCATGGAACAGGAGGAAGACAAGACAGTCAGAACTCCCACACCAAAAGCTTCCAAGAAACATGTAGACTGGTTACAAGCCATAGAGGAGCTTGAGAAGGATTTTGAAAACCAAATTAAGAAAAGTAGAGGAAATACTGGGAAGAGAAATGAGAATAATGCAAGAAAATCATGAAAAGAGAGTCAATAACCTGACTGATGAAAATAAAGCCTTAAAAAATAGATGAACTCAAATGGCAAAAGAGGTCCAAAAAGCCAATGAGGAGAAGAATGCTTTAAAAAGTCAAATTTGCCAGATGGAAAAAGAATCTCAAAAGCTTTCTGAAGAGAATATTACTTCAGAATTAGAGTGGAAAAAATGGAAGCAAATGACTTTATGAGAAATCAAGATACCATTAAACAGATCCAAACAAATAAAAAAATAGAAGGTAATGTGAAATATCTCATTGAAAAAACTACTGACCTGGAAAATAGATCCAGAAGAGATAATTTTAAAATTATTGGACTACCTGAAAGCCATGACCAGAAAAAAAGAACCTAGAAAGCATCCTTCAAAAAATTCTCAAGGACAATTGCCCTGATATTTTAGAATCAGAAAGCAAAATAGAACTTGAAAGAATTCACCAATCACCTCTTGAAAAAGATTCCAAAAAGAAAACTCCTAGGAATGTTATTGCCAGGTCCCAGAGTTCCCAGATCAAGGAAAAAATATTACAAGCTGCCAAGAAAAAATAATTTGAATACTGTGGAAACACTATCATAATAACTTAGGATCTAGCAGCTTCTATATTAAGGGATCAAAGGGCCCGGAATATGATAGTATTAAAACCAAGAATCACCCACCCAGCAAAACTGAGTATAATGTTCCAGGGGAAAATATGGTCATTCAATGAGGTGGAGGACTTCCAAGCATTCTTGCTGAATAAACCAGAACTGAATAGAAAATTTGACATTCAAATACAAGAAGCTGAGCAGGTAAACATGGAAAAGAATTCATAACAAACTTATCAAAGTTGAACTATTTACATGCCAGCATGGAGAAACGATAATTGTAACTTATAAAACTTTTCTCAGTATAAGGATAGTTGAAGGGAATATAAATGTGTATTATATATATATATATATATATATATATATATATATATGTATATGTATACATATGTATATATATATACATA